>MU401014.1:0-13562 GCA_022578965.1 Xylaria sp. FL1777 | reverse complement strand
ACCCTAACCCTAACCCTAACCCTAACCCTAACCCTAACCCTAACCCTAACCCTAACCCTAACCCTAACCCTAACCCTAACCCTAACCCTAACCCTTCCCGGCACCCGGCCCTGATAACCCTCGTGCTTTTCTAACGGTTAACGCGCCTTTTCTTCATAAAACGCGTATTTTTTCCCATTTCCGAAAATTACTGTTTATAACCCCAAAAATATTTTACCTCTTTTTTATAAAACACCATAATTCACTTTTTTTTTTTATTTTTCTTTCTTTTTTATTTTTCCCTTTTTTTCTATTACATCCTTAACTCTAAATTTTATACTTCTTACTTTTTTTCACGCTTTTTCTTTTTTAATAATTTCACCTTTTCTTTATAAAATACCTTCTAAAAAAAAAAAAAAAAAAAAAAAAAACTTATAACATAACCCTAATTTTTTTTTACTTTTCCTATTTTATACCATTACCACAATTTTGCCCCTTTTTTTCTATATTTTATTTCTTTTTTTCCGCAAAACATATTCTTTTAAACATAACTTTAATATTTTTTTTTTTTTCTTTCTTTTTTTATCATTTGTTTTCTTATTACATACTACCTTTTATTACTTACTCTTATAATAATATTTTCTTTTTCATTCATTCTTTTTAAAAATATTATTTTTACCTTTACACTTTATATAATTATATTTTAATATATAACTTTACTTTTTCTTTATTAACTTTTAACTTCTTTTTTATAACACTTTTAACCTCCTTTTTATAAATTTTTAACCTTTTTCTTTTTAAAACCTTAACTTCTTTTTTATAAAACTTTAATCTTTTCTTTATAAAACCTTAACCTCTTTTTTATAAAACTTTTAACTTCTTTTTTATAAAACTTTTAACTTTCTTTTTATAAACTTTTAACTTTTTCTTTATAAAACTTTAACTTTTTTTTTATAAAACTTTAACCTTTTCTTTTTAAAACTTTAACTTTTTTTTTTTAAACTTTTAACCTTTTCTTTATACATTTTTAACTTTTTCTTTATAAAACTTTAACCTTTTTTTCTTAAAACTTTAACTTTTTCTTTATAAAACTTTAACTTTTTCTTTATAAAACTTCAACCTTTTCTTTATAAAACCTGAACCTTTTCTTCATAAAACTTCAACTTTTTCTTTATAAAATATACCAAAGATTACTCCCTAAAATAAAAAACAATCATTATAAACTTTATACTTATAACTTGCTGCCCTTTTAAATAATAACATTACTATAATATCTTGTTATATCTTTTTTTTTTTTTTGCTTTTATATTTCCTTTTTAAAACATTAATTTACATTCTATATTTTCTTTTACTATATATATATATTTAATACCTTTTTTCTTTTATAACCCGTATCTTTTTTTCATTTAACTTTACCTCTTTTTTTTAACACATTACTTCTTTTTTATAATATTATATCTTTTTTTTTGCAAACCTTACTTTGTATTTTTAAACTATTATTTTTTTTTTTTTAAATCCTTATCTTGTTTTTTTTAAACTTTACCCTTTCTTTATAACCCTTTACTTTTTTTTTATTAATCTTTACTTCTTTTTTATTAACTTTTACTTCTTTTTTATTAATTTTTATTTCTTTTTTATTAACTTTTACTTTTTTTTTATTAACCTCTACTTCTTTTTTATTAACCTTTATTTCTTTTTTATTAACTTTTACTTCTTTTTTATTAATCTTTACTTCTTTTTTATTAACTTTTACTTTTTTTTTATTAATTTCTACTTTTTCTTTATTAATTTTTACTTTTTTTTTATTAAACTTTATATCTTCTTTATTAAACTTCACTTTTTTTTTATTAACTTTTACTTCTTTTTTATTAAACTTTACTTTTTTTTCATAAAATTCATTTTTTTTTTTCTTAGCAATATATGTTTTTAAAAAACTAACTTATTAAATAACACATAATATAATAATATTCCTGTTTTTTTTTTTTTGTTTTCTAAAAAAAACACCTTTTCTTTAAACGTAACTTAAAATAATAATAATAGTAGTTACTTAACAGTTTAATAATTATAGCAATTACTTAACAATATAATAATTAATAATAGCGGTTAATTAACAATATAGTAATTATAGCAGTTACTTAATAATATAATAATAATAGCAGTTAGTTAATAATATAATAACAATAGTAATTACTTAACAATACAATAATTATAGCAATTATTTAACTATATAATAACTAATAATAGCAATTAGTTAACAATATAATAATTATAGCAGTTATTTAACAATATAATAATAATAGCAGTTAGTTAACAATATAATAATCATAGCAGTTATTTAATAATATAATAATTATAGCAGTTAGTAAACAATATAATAATTATAGCAGTTAGTAAACAATATAATAATTATAGCAAGTAATTAACAATATAATAAATAACAATAGTAATTACTAAACAATTTAGTAATTATAGCAATTATTTAACTATATAATAAATAACAATAGCAGTTAGTAAACAATTTAATAATTATAGCAATTACTTAATAAAATAATAATAATAGTAGTTAGTTAATAATATAATAACAATAGCAATTACTTAATAATATAATAATTATAGCAGTAAATTAACAATATAGTAATTATAGCAGTTAGTAAACAATATAATAATTATAGCAATTAATTAACAATATAATAAATAACAATAGCAGTTAATAAACAATTTAGTAATTATAGCAATTATTTAATAAAACAATAATAATAGCGGTTACTTAACAATATAAGAATTATAGCAATTATTTAATAATATAATAACAATAGTAGTTAATTAACGATATAATAACAATAGCAGTTATTTAATAATATAATAATTATAGCAGTTAATAAACAAAACAATAATTATAGCGGTTAGTAAACAATACAAGAATTATAGCAGTTATAGAACAATACAAAAAAAATAGCAGTTCTTAGTAAAAAGAAAATACTAAGAAAAAAAAAAAAAAAGCAGTTCTAAAATACAAAGAGTTATTATAATAAAAAATCTAAACAAAAACAAAAGAAAAAACATAGCTTAAATAAAATGCTAATATCTGTAGCAAAACGTTAAATGCGCTATGCTTGCTTTTTTTTAGCCTTTAGTACTACAAAGTACAAAGAACCTGCAAAGTTACTAAGCAGCGCTGTTTTTTTACCAGTATACCTATAAAAAAAGCTACTATATAGATTTACTAAGACATAAAAGCATAAAGTAGAAATAACGTAGCAACTATACGTTTTAGAACTAAGCTATAAATATAAAGGAATTAAGCACTTAATTTAGGTTTTAAAAACAGGTAAAAAAAAAGATAGCAACAAAAAGTAGCAAAAAGATTTCTTTTATAGCAAAAAATGTTATAAGTTAGTAGTTTACTAAGTAAGAAAACAATAGTATGTTTACATTACGTAGCAATAAAAATAAAAAACGAAGCAGTATAATAAGCAAAATAGCATAAATAGATCTTTTTTTACAAAACTTATAAAAAGTGCTAGCATATGTTTATGCTTTATATAATATATAGCTAAAAGCAACTAAGTTTTAGCTTAAGTAGCAAGCTAGTTTTTTTTTAATAGCATTGTTATTTTATATATAAATGCTAATAAGTTTTATATTTTAATATAGCTTTTCTTTGTAGCACTTTTATTTCTGGTGCACTATTTTAACATAGCTTTCTTTAGTAGCACTTTTATTTTTAGTGCATTACTTTATTTTAAGTTTTTAAAGCTTGCAATAGCTTTTTTTTAGCTTTTAGTAACTAGGAAAAACTATACTTTTAGCAGTAATAATAAATAAGCCAGTAAAATAACAAAACGAAAAAAGTGCTACTTTTAAAACTATAGATGCTGCGCTAGGGTAAATGCTTAATTTTTCCGCAAATTACATAAGTACTTTGTTTTTGCGCTGTTATAAAATCTTTGCGCAAGCTTAGTACTTTTTGCGGCTTTATAACACTATATAAAGGTTATGCTTGTTTTTAATGCTTTTATTGCTAATTATTAACTGCTAAACTTTTATGCTTTAAAACAGGTTAATATATAAATTATAGTTGTTATTATTATATAAGCATATGCTTTTTTATTTTAAATACTTTATAAACTTGTTATAGTAGTTCTATTTCTTTAGATTATAAAACAAATAGCAAGCTGCATTTTTTAATAAAGCTATAAATAGTTTAGCATAAAAAAAGGAAAAGCAGGAGGTTTTTACGGAATTTCTTGTTTAAAAGCCAAAGGCTACGCGTAAAGCTGCAAAATTATTGTTTTTATTGCTTAGAACTAAAAGCGCTATATAGCTACTGTTTAATTGCTGTATTAAGCTAATTCTTTGTGCTACGCGTTTGTAGTGCTTATAATAAGCAGCTATTTTCTATAGGATTAAACCTGCAAAAAACAGATATATTGTTTAATAGTGCTACATTATTAAAGCGCAAAAAAACTATAGCTTTTGCATCTTTTGCGTTCTTTTTATAAGCAATAAGCTTAGCATACATATTATAATGTATAAAAAAAGCAAAAAAGTAAAAACTTGCAAAGCTACTTAAAACTTCGCTCAAAAAAGCTATAGTAAAAAAAAAAAGCATAGCAAGCTAATTAAGTTTTATAAGCAAAACTTATTTTAAGAAAACAATAAGAAAAGCTAAAAAAATTGCAAGCAAAAGGAAAAAACATATATAAGTAATATAAAATTCCGGCTTTAGTAAGCATACGTTTTAAAAAGCAAGAAAAGTTAAAAAAAAAAAAGAAAAAAAGCAAGTTATTTATAAAGCAGCTTAGTAGCGTTTTTACGCAAAGAAACCTAGGTTAAAATAAGCAAGTATACAGGTATAAACAATAGCTATAATAAGTACGTAAAAAAGTAGCGCTTGCTTAAAACAAAAGTTCTTTAAAAACTAATCTATGTTTAAAACAAAAAAAAAGCAAAAAGTATATAGCAAAAACGCTTTATGCGTTTTATATATTTAATGCTCTTTTAGAAAAAATGCTTTTTAGTAAAACGTTAGCAAAAAAAAAAATATAAAAAGGTAGTATTAATAGCGCTATATATTGTATAAAAAAAAGCAACACATAGTATTAGCTTAAAAAAAAAAAAAAATTAAGTAAGCATATATTTATTACTATAAACATGTTGCTTATACTATGCTTTAGCTAAAACTTAAACCTAGATTTTTTTACAAGTAGCAACGCGTATTACTATTATACCACTAAAGCAAAAAAAAAAGCAAAGTAGCTAAAAAAAACATTACTTTTGTTTTTTTAGCTGGTTTGCTTGTATAGTATTTTAAAGCGTATTAACAAATATATACTCCGGCTTAATAATAACTTTTTTACACTTTGCTATTAGTTTTAAGCACATTTATTAGTTTATAGTAATAAATGTTACCTTTAATACAGCAAAGCATACAGGTTCCTATTGCAGTACAAAATACAAAATATATGCGCTTTTTTTGCGTAATAAGCGTTATTCTGCCTTGCAACTAGTTTAAAGAAACCTTTTTAGGTTTTATTTTAATACTTATATATATACTTAATATATAATGTAGTTAAGCTTAGTATGCTTGTTTTATTACTTCTGTGTTTTTATAAGCCATGGTTTATTAGTAATGTTATTAATATGCTTGTTTTACTACTTCTGTGTTTTAATAAACTATAGTTTATTAGCAATAGTATTAGTATGCTTGTTTTACTACTTTTGTATTTTAGTAAGCTATAGTTTATTAGTAATAATACTAGTACGCTTGTTTTATTACGCTTATATTTTAGTAAGCTATAGTTTATTAGTAATAGTACTAATATGCTTGTTTTATTATGCGCTATAGTAGTAGCAAGCACTTATTCTCTTTATATTATAAACGCTACGAAGCAAAAAAGCAACGTTTGTAGTAGTTTTGCTAAGCAGTAATATATTAGATAATTTAACTAAGCATTAAGCGTAAGAAAACCTTTTAAGGCCACGTTTTTTTTTAAGGCTACGCTTTTTTCTAGTATAAACTTTCCTTCCTTTTTTTCTCTTTAGCCCTGTTTTTTTCTTTTTTTTTTCTTTTTTTTTTTTTTAGCCCTTTTTTCCTTATTTTCTTTCTTTTTTTTCTTTTTTTTCTCTCTTTTTTTTTGCTTTATATTTTGCTGCTACGGACTTTTCTTTTTTTACTAGCGCTTTACTTTTTTTTTTAGTTGCTTTTTCTATTATATATTGACTTTTTTTGGGACAAAAACCTGCCTAATTTGCACTTTATAGCTGCTTTTATAGCCTGCTAATTTGCTAACCGTATTAAAGTCTTAGTTAATACTTATTGCTTTTATTAGTGCTTTGAACATTTTAATAACGCTAAAAAGCTATTATACTATAGCATATAGATTTACGTAGCGTGCTAAATCTACGTTTTATAAAAACGGGCTATTATAAACCCTACAAAAGAACCCTTTATAACTAATATTTAAGAACTTGCTTTTTGTTTGCAGAACAGTAGCTATGCATTTAGTATAAAGTGCTTTTAAAAAATATGTAGTTGTTTTTTTTTTGCATGCTTTTAACTAATAAAAGCACTTAAAAGTTTAGCTTTTGCTAAAACATAGCAAAAGAAACAGTTTATTTTGTAAGCTATGCGTTAGCTGCTTGTGCTAAAGGTTTAAAAAACTACATAGCACTAGGTTTATTACTAGTATAGTTAGAACTTTTGCTAAAAAAGTTTAGCCGAAAGCAAAGTGTACTAACTCCTTATTCTTTATAGCAAGCTTAACTATATAATATAATACAAAAAGCGCTATGCTTTTACTGCTGTTTTAAAAACTGTAACGCTACTTATATTATGTAACTTTATGCTATATAGGATTAAATTAAACAAATAGTTATAAAAACACTAAGCTTACATTATAAGATATATAAAAGGCGTAATAAAACTAAAAGAAGGAACTTTGTAAGTCTTTAAGTATATAGTAAGCCTTTAAAGCTATAAAGTTGTATTGTTTTCCTGAAAAAAAAAAGCTAAAGCTGCTTTTTTTTTAATTTGCTATGTTTGCTAAAACTTCTTTGCTTTAGTATAACGCAATATAAATATGTTTTATTATTTTTTTGCTTATATTATAACAGCGCAGCTAATTTATTATAGCTTTATGCATTTTTTCCCTTAGTATTACTTAGGACAAAAAAAACAAAACAGAATATGCTAAAAACTTATAACAAATTAAATAGGGATTTAAAGCTATAAAATAACAAAAAGACAAAAAAAACCAATTTGTAGCAAAAATGTTTTGTTTTTTATAGATGTTTCTTTTTTTTTTATATATAAGTAAAAAAAGCAAAAGGTTAGGTTTTTTAAGTTATGTAAATCTTGCATTTTTTTTACTTTCACTTTTATTACTACTTTTTTTCTTTTATTTATTAGACTACACCATTAAATAATATACATGGTTTTTAGTACTACGGAAGCTTTTTAGCTAAAATAATAAACAGCTTTTTTTTTTTTTGTTTTAGATAAAAATATAAATAAAACATCGCTCGATGAAATGTAGCTATAAAGCAAGCAAACCTAGACTTGCTACTTATACAAAATGCTGCTAAAAAAAAAGAACAACACGCGTACTCCGGATATTATATTTAAAAAAAAAAGTAGCCTTAAGCATTAAGTAGTACTAAGCATAATAAGTATACAAGTAAAAAAACTTATGTTTTTATGCTAAACAAACAATGCTATACGCTGCAGTTTTATATTACTACATAAAAAACTACTATTTTGTTTTAAATATAAAAAGAACAGTTGCTTTTAAATAATAATAAACAGCAATTTTTTAGATAGTAATAAACTGTTTTATTTGGTTAAGCTTAATTGTCTTGTCTTTTTTTTTCTTTTTTTTTTTCTTTTTTTTTCTCTTTTGTTTTTTTTTCTTTTTTTTTTGTTTTTCTCTTTTGTTTTTTTTTCTTCTGTTTTTTTTTTTTCTGTTTTTTTTTTTTTTTGGTTATTTTTTTTTCCCTCTCTATAATTCCCTTTTTTTTAAGCAAACGCAATAAAACAGCTATACTAGTTAATTTGTTTCTTTTTTTGCTTACTTGACTTTTTTCCTTAGTTTTATTAGCAGTAAATTTATAGCTTCAAAATTTGTAAACTTTAAAACATTGTGCATTAAAACGCCTAACGTTTTTTCGAAGGCTTATTAAAACTAAAAACCATTTAGTTCTATAGCTAACTTAGCAATCTTATAAACTAACATGCTTTTATAATTATAGTCTTTTAACGTGTGCTTTTTTTAAAATTGCTACTGCTACACATGCTACTTTTACTAGTTGCAAAGGTTTTAAAGCATTTTATAATTAAAGTAACCCAAATAAAACTATAGCTTCTGCTTAAAAAACATAGCGCTAATTAGTGCTGCTACTTTATTTCTTTAGTTTTAGTGTGTTTTTTTTTGCAAGTAATAGCTGCTATTATACGCTTACTAGAAAAAATAGGCCTAAATGTTATTAAAGCACAAAAAGCAAGCTTTAAAAAACATTAAAAGCTAATGGAAAAATTAGTGCTATTTTTTGTACTTTTGCATTATGCTTTTCTGCTTTGTTATAACTGCTTAATAGCTTTGTATTTTTTACTACTAAACAAAAGTACAAATTGTAGCTTTAATAAAATTAACGCTATTTATAGCAGCCTTTACTTTTTTGTTATTATACGTTTTGTTTGCTTTAATATCCTAAGGCATATTTGCACGCTAAAGGCTGTCGTTCTTAAACAGTAGCTTTTCTTTTTTTTTTTTTTTTTTTTTTTTTTTTTCTTTTTATTTTTTTTATTCTTTTCTTTTTTTATCTTTATTACTAAGTTTTCAACCACTTTTTTTAGCTTATAAACCCTATTACTTTTGCTAGCTTTGCTATAACACAAAGTCTTTAAGCTTGCTAAGCTTTTGTTGCTTGCTACAATACTATTGCTGCTACTATTATAGCAGCTTAAGCAGCTTAAGCTATATTAGCTAGCTTAGCTAGCCTTAAAGTTAAAGTAGCTATAACGCTTTTAGCACTAGTTATACAATATCTTTTTTTTTTTATAGCTTTTTTAGTTAGCTTTTTTATTTATAACTTTGTTTAGCATTGCTTGCTAGCATTATAGCTTTTTTAGGAACTTTTTTATTTTTAGCTTTAGTAAAAAGCTATTTATATACTACAGCTATAAAACGTTTTTTTTTGTTTATAAAGTTTGCTTGTTTTGCTTTAGCTAGTTCGACTTTTTAATTAATACTAATAGCTTCCTTTTTTTTAGCTAAACTAGCACTTTATAGTATGTTATGCTATTATAGCTTTTGTTTAGCAGTAATACAAATGTTTAAAAGTAAAAAATAATAGCATTATTAAGTTAGCTATTATGCTTAGCTTGCTTACTTTTTTAGCTATAGTTGCATAGCTGCTAAAAAGTTTTTGCATAAATAACGCTATAAACATAAAGCATATTAATGCTAGCCTTTAGCACGTTTGTTGCTATAATAAGCTATTTACGCTTTATTTATGCTTAAAAAATGCAAGCTTTCTTTTTATTCGATTTAATGCTGCTATAATAAATAAAATAGCTTAACGTTTAGCTTAACAACTAAACTTATGCTATAGTGCTACTATAAATAATAATTTAAGCCTTGCGTTTATACTAAGCGTACAAACGCTTGACTTTTTTTTTTATAACTTAAGCAAGCAACACTTTTTTGCTTAGCACATACTTGCGTACTTAGTAACTAAAGTTTGCTTGCATTATAGCTAACTAAAAAAGCTTTACCTAGTTAGCCTTTAGCTTAGCTACGCTATAAAATAGCTTTTTGTTTTATAGCAGCAGTATTGCTATTAAGAAAATATGCTGCACCTTTATTTTTGCTAAAAAAGCGCTAAGCTATAAAAAAGCGTTGCAAAACTACTTTGCTAATATATTTTTAAGCATGTTTAGCAGTATATAGCACTTGTTAATTATAATGTGGTTTAAGCAAGCAATACTACGTATATGCTTTAAGTAATACTAAAACGCTTTAGTAGTAATAGCTTTAAGCGTAACAAAAACAAGCGTTATTAAAGTGTTAAAAGGCTTAATAGCGCAAAAAACGTCTATAATAATTTAAGCTGCTTTGTACTGCTAGACTAAGTTTTATTGCAATAACAAAAAAAGTATTACTATAATTGTTATACTATTTAACTTAGTATACGCAAGCAATAAAAATAAAAAGCTCTTTTTGCTGCTTATATTTATAACTTAAATAATAAAGTTATAGCTTATTTAAATAGCTTTAATAACTGCTTGCTAGCTTAATTAAAACTAAGCTATTAAGTTTTGCAGCATTTAGCATAATTACTAAACTATGTTTGTTTAAGTTAACTAACAAAAATGCTTAACTTGCGCTTATGCTGTTTTTTCTTTAAACAGCAATACTTTTTTTTGCTTTACAAAAAAGCCTTGCGTAGTTTTTAGGCCTAAAACCTAGTATTATTATATGCTAACGTTAAAAAATTATGTTTACTGCTTTTTAGTGCTAAATAGTGCTTACTAAAGCTTTTGCTTATATATAACCTAAACAACGTGCAATATATATGTTGCTTGCAGGTTTACAATCTTGTTTTAAAAGCTATTATAGTTCTTAAAGCTTTGCTTTAAAATATAGCAGCAAGCAATAATAATAACTAAGTGCTACTACGTACTAACGTTAATAGCTGCTTTAAGCAAGCAACGCATATAGTTTTTAAACGCGCGCTATATTTTGTTCTTTATTTAAGTTACAAAAAAAAAGCTTTAAAAAACTATGTTGTTCTTATTGCTGTTTTTGTTCTTTTACGTAAAAAAGGCTACCGCAAACGCAAGTTTATTGTTTTTATCTTTATTTTTGTTTTTTTTGTTCTTGTTTTTATTTTTGTTCGTGCTTACTTAAAACAAGGCAAACTGCTTATGCGCTTAACACTAGTGCTTATGCTAGCACTTTTGCTCTTTTGCTATTTTTGCTTTTTTATTTTTCTTTTTTTCTTTTTTTTTTTTTACTGCTTTAGGCCTCTTATAATAGCTAGCCATAAAATTAAAAGCCTACAAATATAAGCTATAGCAAGCTGCTAACTAAAGCTTTACTTATATAGTTTGCTAAAACAAAACTATAAATTACAAGTATTAAACAAGCAGCTTGTTTACTTTAGCAAACAAATATTAGTATATTATTTTAAGCGTTTACTACATATAGTACTCTTTATAGTACTACATTATAAAGCAAACAAAGCTTTAGTACAAAAAGAAGCTTTAAGTGCTGCTAGCTTACATGTTGCAAATATGTAAGCCTAGCACTTCTAAGGTTTGTTTTAGCTAGCTATTAACAAAATACATTAGCACTAAGAGCTGCTTATAAAAGTTATTAAAAAAAAACATATACTGCTAAACTATGCTTGCGCAGTATAAAAACTGCAGTATAGCTTTGCTTTTGCGCTTTTTGCTAAAAAGCTATTAAGCATATAGCCCTTTGTTAGCTATAATGCAGTAAAATAGCTAAAGGTAGCTTAAAACATTGCTTATATTTTAACAATTCTGCGTATTAACTAAGAAAAAATGCTTAATAGTACTATTGCTTAAGTTGTTTTGCAAGTTTGCTTAATTAATAAGTAGCAGTAGCTACTTATTAGCGCTTTTAGTAAATAATAAGCTTAATAGCTGTTTTGCTAACACTGCTTTAATTTTAAAGATAAGCTAAGCAAAAGCGTTATATAGTTTAAGCATTAAAAACTAAATGTTGCTATAAAAAACTTTGTTTTAATATTAGTTAATAGCCCTTTGCTTAAATAAATTGCAAGTAATAGCTATGCTATATGCACAAGCGCTTTAAACTTAATTAAAAAGCATTAAAGCTGTTTTGCTAAAAAACAAAGTTAAGAACTACTATATTATAAGCTACACTAAAAACTATAGCTTTAAGCTAGCTTTACGTATAGCTAGCTTTATAAAGTAGTACTTTTGTTGCATTGCTATTATAGCTTTTTTAAGCTTTTAAAAGCTTTAAGCAAAAACAAAATAATTAGCAATCTTAAGCATGCTTAAAAAAATAGTTGTATAATTTTTAGCTTTAGCTTACTTATTGTTTTCTGTAATGCTTATTACTGCAAGCACGCTAATTATTATGTTTTTATATAGCGTAATTTTAATTAAGTAGTTTAAAATTGCTAGCAGAAGATCTAGTAGTACTATGTTAAGCTAAGTTTAAAAAGCTTTATTACTTAAAGATTATATAGCTTGCTATGCTTACTGCTTTGCTTTTGCAAACTAGTTTTACTACTGCTTAATTAAAGTATATAAAAGCTAAGCATTATTTTTATATTACTGCTTTACCTACTATAAATACAAAAGCACTTAGCTAACGTAGCTAATATATTAGTTTAAAAACTAAAGCTATATTTTAATTACTTATAGCTTTACTAGCTTTAGCTTTGTTATATTGCTATATGCTAGCTTAAATAAAGTAGCTAACTTAAGTTCTAGCGTTTGCGTATTTTAGTACATAACGTAAACTATTTAGTGTACTTTTTTTTAAACTACTTGCTGCTTTTATGCTTTTTCTTTTTTTTTTTTTTTTTCTTTTTTTTTTTTTTTTTTTTTGTTTTAACTTCTTTCTTTATGGCTTTTTTTTCTTCTGCTGTGCTATTATAGTTCCTTATTAGCTTCGCCTTGTTTTAACCTTAAGCCCTTAAGAACTGCTGCTGCTACGCAAAAACAAGCTTTATTAGCGCTGCTAAAATAGCTTATTAAGTGCTTCGCTTAGCTTATTTGTTCTATAAAAAGGTTTGTTTTTTGTATATTGTTTTTAACTTTATTGCTTTTTTGCGCTTAAGGTTAATTAAGCTAGGCTTAAACAAACGTAAAAATCTAATAACGCGTTTTTATTATACTGCAGCAGCAAAGCAACCTAGGTAGCATAATACTTAACAGTACTTTAGCTTTATTTTTATTAAAAAGCAGAGCTAAAAAAGCTACTGCATTAAGCATAACTTTAAACTATAGGCTTGCTACGCAAGTAAGAAAAAACTGCTAGCACTACATGTTTTTTTATTATAGGTTTATAAAACTTGCAGTACTACGCTTTAGCTGCTTTTTAAGTTGCAGGTTTTTTTACTTATAGTAGCTACAATAATGCTGCTATATTATAATAGCTTAACGAGCTATATAGTAGCATGCTTAATACGTTAGCTTATTAAAAACTAAGTTTTTTAGGTATAAAATAGCAGCTAAAGTTAGTAGTAAAAAAACAAAAGCAGTAAAGTTATTTTATATGCAAAAAAAGGCAAATTGTTAGCATATAGTGTTTAAGATATATTGTTGCTTTTTAGGTTCTAAGGCTTAATAAGCTTAGCCCTTTAAATGTGCTATAATTTTTTGCTTAAGAACTGTATAGCAGCACGTTTAACAAATTGCTACCCAGTATAAAACCAAAAAAATAAAGAGATTATAACTTACATCCTTTATAATACGGTTTTTTCTTTTGTTTTTTTTTTTTTTTTTTTTTTTTTTTTTTTTTTTTTTTTTTTTTTTTTTTTTTTTTTTTTTTTTTTTTTTTTTTTTTTTTTTTTTTTTT
>MU401013.1:0-13587 GCA_022578965.1 Xylaria sp. FL1777 | reverse complement strand
AAAAACTTTTTTATTAATTATATTAGTTTAAATAAAACTTAAAATAAAATATATTATATAATAAATATTTATTTTAATACTAATATAAACTATAGTTAATATTACGTTAATTAAATTATAGTTTTTTTTATATAAATAAAAAAAAAAACTTAAACTTAACTTTATATAAAATATTTAAATTAATGCTTAATAAATTTAAAAAAGTATAATAAACATTTAATATTAACTATTAAAATAAAGTTTAATTAAGTATAAACGTTATATAAATATATTAAAGCATATTAAAGTTAATTATAGCATTAATCTTTTAAAAATTTATATATAAAAGATTTTTTGCTAATTTATAAGCATATTTACATATAATATTAAATAATATAATAAAAACTTTTATATAAAAAAATAATAAGTTATATTTTATAAACTAAAAATATAATTATAGCTATATAAAAAACTAATAACTTAAATTTATATTAAAATTATTAAGTTAATTAATTAAATAGCTAAGCTATTTTTAAAGTTATAACTAAAAAAACTAAAACTTTTATATAAATAAAAAATGCTTTATTTGCTAAAAAAAAAACTACTAGTTAATATGCTATACTTTTTAAAAAAAAGTTTATATAAAAAATGTATTTTTTAATTTACATAAAATGATTTATAACTAAAAACTTATTTTAAAAAGATTTTCTTTATATATAATAAAATGCAAAAAATATTTAAAGTTAAATAATAGTACTAAAAATTTTAATAAAGAATTTAATAATTAAATTACTTAATATTTAATAAATAATATATTTATTTATTATATAATAAAAAAAATATTTAAAATTATAAAATAATAGTGCTATATAATTAGTTTATATTAAATAATTATTATTATATAAATTATTAAAATAAACTTTAAAATATTAGCGCTTTTTATTATTTAATAATAAAAAAAGCTTAATGAAAAATATACTTTTTGTTAAAATAACTAGTTATTAGTTATAACTTTTATATATAGTACGTATAATAAGTTTTACACAAAGATTACTTTGTGCAAGGGCTATTACATAAACTAAGGTAATCTTAGTGTTAGCTTAGTTTGTACGCTAACAAAGTTTTTACATATAAAGAAAAACCTTTGCTTTATACGAACCTTTTTTTCTTTTAAACATATAAAATATAAATAGCTTATAATATAAAGATTATTATACTTTGTTTTAGCATATATATGTTAAACGTATAATTATATAAAGCTTATTTAATATTAATTAGTAGTTATATTTGTATTTTTAACTTATTTAAAATAAACTATAAATTAGCTAAAGTAATAATAAAGTTATATAATATATTTTTATTTTAACATGTTAAAAAAAGATTTGTTTTTTATATTATGCTTGTTTTTTCTTTAACGTACAAATATATTGTTTAGTTTATTTTTTTTAATTAGCTAAAGTAAGCATATATAAAGAAAAAAAAAGAAAATTTAATTTATTTATGTATAAAAATTAAACTTTTAATCTATTTGTTAGTATTAAAAATAAAATAGAAAAAATAGCAAGCAACTTTGCTACTTTTTTAATTATATTGTTATATAAACACTAAGCAATATATTAATTATACTGCTATATAAAAGTAATATAGCAACTTATATAACTTAAATATAAAATTAAATATATTATATAATTTAGCTAAATTTACTATGTTTTAAAAAAATAAATAACCGTTTATAACGCTTTTAAAATTAAAGCTAATTACTTTTATATAAAAATTTAGCTAAAAATGTTTTAATAAGTGTATAATAAATAAATACTTAAATTAATTTTAAAATATAAAGCTAAAAAATTAATTTTAGCTATATAACTAAAATTAAGCTAAATATTAAGTTAGTATTTTATTATGTTAATTATTTATATTTTTATAAACTATTAAACTATTTATAAGAAAAGTTTGCTAAGACTTTTAAAAAATAAACGAAAGATTATTTTTAAGAAATTTATTAAAGCATATAAAGCGTTTTGCTTAAAAACTTTAAGTTAAAAAAAATTTATTTAACATTAAAAATAACTATAATTTAAAAGCTTATAAAAATAACCTATAAAAACTTTATAATTAAAGAATTAAAAAAACTATTAAATATTTGTTATATAATAATTATTTAACTATTAGCAATATTTTTAATATTAAATTAATAATTAAATACTTTTTTATATAATAGTTAGAACTTTTTAAACTATTTATATACTAAACTACTTTTTAAAGACTTAAGTTTTAACGTATAATTTTAAACGTAATAATATAAATATTAACTATAATTAATTTAGCTAAATATTAAATACTAGAATTTCTTTAAGCTATTTAATCTTTATATAACAAAAGCAAGCTATAAACTAATTGTTTAACTAATATATAAATATTTTGTTTAGCATTATTTATTATAAATATTAAAGCAAAAAATATATGTTTATATAATATTAAATCTAGCTATTAAAAGTATGTTTTTTAATTTATTTTTAATAAAGTTTATATAAAACAGATTTATACTTTTTAATAAATATATTGCTTTTTAAAAAAGCTAAAACTTAAGCTAAAACTATATAAGCAAGCTATATAACTTATTATATAATAAAGCTTATTTATTTATTACTGCTTGCTAATATATTAAAATTATAAAAAATTAATATTATGTTATATTTTTATATATTTTAAAAAGTTATATAAAGAACTTTTTTATTAATTATATTAGTTTAAATAAAACTTAAAGTAAAATATATTATATAATAAATACTTATTTTAATACTAATATAAACTATAGCTAATATTAAGCTAACTAAACTATAGTTTTTTTTATATAAATAAAAAAAAAGAACTTAAACTTAGCTTTATATAAAATATTTAAATTAATGCTTAATAAGCTTAAAAAAGCATAATAAACGTTTAGTGCTAGCTATTAAAGCAAAATTTAACTAAGTATAAACGTTATATAAACATATTAAAATGTATTAAAGTTAGCTATAGCGTTAATTTTTTAAAAACTTATATATAAAGAATTTTTTGCTAACTTATAAGCATATTTACGTATAGCATTAAATAGTATAGCAAAAACTTTTATATAAAAAAATAATAAGTTATATTTTATAAACTAAAAATATAACTATAATTATATAAAAAACTAATAACTTAAATTTATATTAAAGTTATTAAGTTAATTAACTAAATAGCTAAGCTATTTTTAAAGCTATAACTAAAAGAACTAAAACTTTTATATAAACAAAAAATGCTTTGTTTATTAAAAAAAAAGCTGCTAATTAATATGCTATATTTTTTAAAAAAAAGCTTATATAAAAAACGTGTTTTTTAATTTATATAAAATAATTTATAACTAAAAACTTACTTTAAAAAAATTCTTTTTATATATAGCAAAATATAAAAATTATTTAAAGTTAAATAATAATGCTAAAAATATTAATAAAAAATTTAGTAATTAAACTATTTAATATTTAATAAATAGTATATTTTTTTATTATATAACAAGAAAAAATATTTAAAATTATAAAATAATAGTGCTATATAATTAGTTTATATTAAGCAATTATTATTATATAAACTTTTAAAGTAAACTTTAAAATACTAGTGCTTTTAACTATTTAATAGTAAAAAAAGCCTAATTAAAAATATACCTTTAAATATATTTTTATATAAAAGTTAATTAAACTTTAAGTAACGCTTATATTTATTTTAACAGAAATAATACTATAAGTATTATAAGCACTATATAAATAAAAAATGTTTTTAATATAATTATATATTATATTTTAAATATTTTTACTTTTTTTTTATTTTTATTAAAAAATATTAACTGCTTAAAAGCATACTTTAATAATATAAAAAACGTTATTATATAATAAAACAAAAAAACTATTTTTGTTATATAAAAATAAAAATATTTGTTTTTTAATACTAGCTTATATAAAGCAAGTTTATATATATATTATATTACTTAAAACTAATAGCTTTAAAAAGCTATGTTAAAAGCTACTTAATTTTATATGTAAGTAAAAATTGTGCTAAAGCTAAATAAAAATATTTTTGTTAACTGCTTGCTATTATAACTTATACCTTTTTTATAGCTAACTGCATAAGCGCTACTATTTAAAAATTATGTTGCTTGATTTTTATTTAATACTGCTGCTTTTGCTGCTTGTATTTTTGCTTGCTACGCAAACGTAGCTTTTTGTTATTTAAATTGCTTACTAATAGTTTTTAAATAAGTTTTCTTTAGGTTAGTTTTAAAGCTTTAGTATATTAATAATAATTTATAATTTTGTTTTTTGTGCAGTTATTAGCGCAGTTTTTTTTAGTAAGCAACTTTTTAAGCAAATAATATTTTTGCTTGTTAAATTATTAGCTTTTTGTTTATATAGCGTTTTTATAGCAGTAATAATATATAGTTAGCTTTAAGTTAGCTTTATTGCAAACTATATAAAGTAGTAAATAAAAGCGTTTTTAGCTAGCTTATATGCTTAAATAGCTTTTAAGTATTTTGCTGCTTAAGCTAAATAGTTGCTTTAATAAAAAAAGCATATAGCTGTTTTTTTTTTAGTTTATATAAAACATAAGTTTGTGTTATTTTTAGCATGTTTTAAAGATTTATATTAGTTGTATTTTTGTTTATTTTTATATACGTTAGCTTAGTAGCTTTATTTTTAGCAGCTATAATATTAGATTGCTATTATATTTACGGAATAAAAAGCTATTTAAAAGTAGCAATAGTTTTAAAAAAGTTTATTAGTATATATTATGTTTATATTTTTTGCAGTTATAACTTTAATGTATATTAAGCATGTTTTTTACTTATGCTATAATAAACAAAGTAAAAAAAACAGCTTTTTAATTTTTAGCTTTTAGTTAGCTAGCTTAAGTTAAGCTAGCATTTTTTTTTTTTTTTTTTTTAGCACTTGCTTAGTTAGTAAACTTAAAGCTATTAGCTAGTATAGTTAAAAGTGCATTTTTAATTTTTTGCTAAACGCTTAATAAGCTTATAATATATTTGCTAGCATTTAGGTTTAAATTTTCTGCTTATTAAAAATAACTTTTTAGTTATTGTTTAGTAGTTTATATGTTGCTTAAATTACGTTTGCTTTTATTGCTTAGTTTAACTTTTATACTACAATTAACTTTGTTTTTACTTTAGCTTTATAGCTAACAAAAGTTATAATAATAGCTTAATTAAAGTTTATTGCTATAATAGCTTTAAAGTAAATTAATAAAACAACACGTAAAAATTTTTTACTGTTGTTTATTTATAGTATATTTATGTAAAATATAAACTATTAGTAAAAAAAGTTAGCAATTTTAGCTTGCTTATTTATATAATCTTTAAATTGCTAAATTTATATATATAGCAATTTTATTTTTATAGCAAGCTTTTTTTGCTTTATTAATAACGCTTATAATAAGTTTTAAATAGTACGTTTGCTATTTTTATTACTACTGTTTACTTATAGCTGCTTATTTATTTGCTAAAAGTAGTATGCTTTTAATAACTTTTTAATAACTTAGCAAGCGCTATAAATAGTTTGCTTATTTAAGTTTTCTTTAAAAAAAATCTTAACGTTTATTATTGCTTTATTTAGCTTGTTTGCGTAGCACTATAAGTTTAATATTAAGCTTATTACTAGTTACTACTAGTTCGGGTTTATATTATTAGCTAGTTATAGCTAGTTTTATGTTAAAAAAGTTGCATTATAGTTTTTTGCCTTTTTTATTTCTACCTTTATTCTTTTTTAGATTGTTATTTGTATAGGCTTATTTTATGCACAGTAAGTTTCCGTAAGTTTAGTTTTTAAAGCTGCATAAATGTTTTTATAAATTTAGCTAGTTACAAAAAAAAGCAAAAAAAGCTTCTTGCAAGTTTATATTTTATAAAAATAAAACTTTGAAAGTTTTATAAACGTTTTAAATATTTTTATATAAAGAAACTATATAATATGCTTAGTTATATAAGCTATAATATTAATTGCTTTACTTTAAAAAAGATTTAAAAGTTTTATTATTATTGCTAGTTATATAACTAAGCATTTTATTGTTTTAAGTTTATAATTAAAAATAACTATAACTTTAATTATAAAGTTATAATTAATGCTATATAAATAAACAATAAATAGGTTTTATATATAATTAATATAGCTATATTATTTTAAGCAGCTATATTTTTAAAATTTATATTTATATAAAACGTTTAAAAAGCTTTATATAAGTGCTAAATTAATATATATTAAAGACTTTTAAACTATATTATATATAACTTTAGTATAAACTTTTTGTTTAAAAAATTTTAAAATTAAGCTAAAATTATAAATATAAAGTGCTAAAAAATGCTTATTAAAGCTTATTAAGCTATTAGCAAAATAAAAAAAGCATATAAACTTTTTTATTATATATATAATATATTAAAAGCTAAACTAAGTTATTATATAAAAAATAAGTTAATTTTGCAAATAGTAATTAAAGCTTTAAATAATACTATAAAGCTTAATAGCTTAGTTTTAACGCTTTTTATATTTAAGGCATATTTAAGGGTTAATTAAGATTTTTTTTTTTTGCTAAATATTATATAAAAAGCTAAAGCAATTAAAAAAGCTATAAAAATGCTTTGCGAAAAATAAGCAAAAGTTAAAATTAGCTATATAATTTATAAACGTAATAAGCTAGCTTTATATAAAGTATTATTTTTACTTTTACGTAGTAAAGTTTTTATATAATGTAAAAAGCAAAGCTAAAAAAAACTATATAAAATATAATTAATTAAAGAACTTAATATAATTATTAATTTTATAAACAGCTTAATTTACTTTAAATAAATATAAATTAAGCTATATTACTATATAATTAAATATACTTTAATAAATAGTAAAAAAGAAAATATAACTGTTATAAAACTAGCTATAAAATTAACTATATAAAAAAAACGTAAAAAACTTAAAAAAGCTAAAAACTTTTTTATAGCATTTATATAAAACATTAGTAATTTGTTTTTAATTTTAAAAAAGAAACAAAACTATGCTTTAGTAGTAAAGTTACATAAAAATAGCATTATTAGTACTTTTAGCGCTTTGTTTAAAAAATTAAACGCTATAAAAATTAATAATTTTATTATATAAGGTGTTTTTTAGTTTATAAAATATAACCTAAATAAACATAATAATACTTAAATTTTTAAGTTTTGCTTTATATAAAAAATTAAAAAAAAAATAACTAAACTATATAAAAAGTTTAAATTAGTTATATAAAGCTATAATAATACAAAAAAAAAATTATATTAATTTAATTACTAATAATTTAGTAAATAAGCTAATAGTTATTATTAGCTTTAGGCCTTTTGTTAATTTGAAATTTTAATGCTTTAAGCAAGCTTTAAAATATTATGCAAGTATATATATAATTAAAAAACAAGCTTACATAAAAAATTCTTGCATAACTACTTTTTAAACTTGTTTTAAAGTATTTTAAAGAAACTATTATATAAATTATATAATTATTATATAGCTTAGCTAAATTAAAGCTATATTAATTTAAAACTTACTACTAATATTATTATAAAAAACTTAGTATAATAATTTTTATATATAACTTATATTTATTATTTATGTTAAGACTTTTATATAAATTTAATATTATAAGTTTGCAAATAAACAATATGTTTAGCTTTATTATACTTAAATTTTTAGCAAAAAAAAAAACATAAATTATATAAAGCAAAATTTTATATAAAGCTAAAAAAGATTTTATAACAAGATTACTTTATTAAATTTAATAATAGTTAAATTATTTTTTTATATAAAAAAAATATAACGCTTATATAAAAAAGCTAAGCAAACTAACTAGCTTTAATTAATTTTTATATAAAAAATGTTATATAGTAATATATTTTTTAATATGCATATAGTACTTATATAAGCAGCATTTATTAATTAAAAACTATATATAACCTTATAACTACTGTTTAAATAACTAACTTAGCACTAGTAAATATTAAAAATTTAAACTATAAAGTTAAATAGCAAATAAATAATCATAATTATAAATTAATGTTTATACTTTTAAATTTAAGCTATATAAAATTGTTTATTTTTATAAACGGTTTATTTGCAAATAATACTAATATAACTTTATAACTTGGATTTATTATTGTATTTATAATAAAGTATTATATAGAAAAAAACCTAGCTTTTAAAATCGAAAAAAACATTATATATTAAAACTTTAGTAAATATAAGCAAGTAATGCAAAGTATATTAGCTAGCAAATTATATAGCATAGTAAATAGCTTTAATAGTATTATAGCTTTTTATATAACGCTTTAAAAAATTATAGTTATACTAAAATTACTTTTAATTTTTGCTATATTATGTTTAAACTTAAAATTGTTATATAATTATTTAATAAAGCTAAAAACTACTTAAAAAAAACGCTTTATAATTAATATTATGTTATTTAAAAAGTTATATAAAAAGAAAAAAATTTCTAAAGTATAATAAATTAATAGCAAAAATAATTTAGCTAACACGTTTATAAAGAAAACATTAAACTAAGTGCTAAAAACCTTAATATTTATAAACTAGCTAATTATACAAGTAAAAGTATTTGTAAAAAAAAAGTAAAAATAACTTTTATATAAACAAATTAAAAAAAAAAGAAAGTTAAAAGAATACTTTTGTATAAAAATTGTTATAATAATTATATAATAAATAAAAAAGTAATAAGTAAATATATTTAACTTTAAGAAAAACACTAAAAATTATAAAATATTATAAATTTTATATTTTTTTTATATAATTATTTTTTAAGTTATATATAAGTGCTTAATATTTTTTTTTACTTTTTTTATTAAACTATTATATAATACTTAACTTTTTTTTATTTATTTAAGTATAGTAATTATAATAAGCACTATATAATTACTAAATATATATAGTATACGTATTACTTTAAAATTTTACTACTTGTTAGCAACTTTAAAATAAAAAGCTTTTATAGTTTATATAAGCATTTTAGCTATATAAAGCAATTATAATGCTATATAACTAAATAAATACTATATAAAAGTAGCTTTTATAACGAATTATTTAAGCTATAGTAAAGGCAATTAAAGCACTATATAAAATTTAAACTTTAATATTAACTAAAAGCATTAATATAACTTAAAACGTATTACTTTTTATATAATAAACAATTATTAGCAAACTATTTAAACAATAAGCTATATAAAAAGAAATAAATATATATATTTATATATAATAACTAAAAAAACAGTTAATTGCTAAAATTATTAATTAATAGCTATATAACGTTATAACTACTGTTTTAAATTATAATATAAAGCTAGCAACTATTAATATTATATTATAATAAAGCAGCTATTATATAAATATATATATATATATATATAAATATATATATAAAAATAACTAAGTGTAAAGCTGTTATAAGTATATATATATATATATAAAGTAGCTAAAAATTAAATAAGCAGCTATACAAAATAAAAAATTTAAAAATATAAAAGCAATAAAAAGCATTATAAAATTTAAGCTTTTTTTATAAATAAAGCTTAGCTTTTATACTTTAGTACATTATTAAACTTATTGCTATATAAAAAAAGAACTTTTAATTAACTTTAATATAAATTGTTTACTGCTAATATTTTATTTTATATTATTAATTAATGTTAGTTAGCTATATAATAATAAAAACAAAAGACTTTAATTATATTAATAGTAATTAAATTATATAAAGGTTTAAATGCTTTACTTAAAAAACAACTATTTTTAAACTTAAGCTTTATATAACTATAAAGTTTAAAAAAAGCAAATATATAAGCAACTTTTTTTTTGTAAAAACTAAAGTACTAAGTGTTTAACTTTTTACAAAACTATTTTTTTTTATTTTTTTTAAATAGCATTATATAAAAGAAATTACAACTAAAAAAAAAGTAGCTAGTATTAAAATAACTAGTTATTAGTTATAACTCCTATATATAGTACATATAATAAGTTTTGCACAAAAATCACTTTATGCAAAAGCTATTGCATAAACTAAGGTAATTTTAGTATTAGCTTAGCTTGTATGCTAGCAAAGTTCTTATATATAAAAAAGAACCTTTGCTTTATACAAACTTTTTTTTCTTTTAAACATATAAAATATAAATAGCTTATAATACAAAGATTATTATATTTTGTTTTAGCATATATATATTAAACGTATAATCGTACAAAGCTTATTTAACACTTTTAAATATATTTTTATATAAAAGTTAATTAAATTTTAAATAATGCTTATATTTATTTTAGCAAAAATAATATTATAAGTGTTATAAACATTATATAAATAAAAAACGCTTTTAATATAACTATATATTATATTTTAAATATTTTTTTTTATTAAAGAATATTAATTATTTATAAATATATTTTAATAATATAAAAAGCGTTATTATATAATAAAACAAAAAGATTATTTTTATTATATAAAAATAAAAACATTTGTTTTTTAATATTAGTTTATATAAAATAAGTTTAGATTTTATAAAAATAAAACTTTAAAAGCTTTATAAATGCTTTAAATATTTTTATATAAAAAGATTATATAATATTAATTGCTTTACTTTAAAAAAAATCTAGAAGTTTTATTATTATTATTAATTATATAATTAACCATTTTGTTATTTTAAGTTTATAATTAAAAATAACTGCAATTTTAATTATCAAGTTATAATTAATGCTATATAAATAAATAATAAGCAAGTTTTATATATAATTAATATAGTTATATTATTTTAAATAGCTATATTTTTAAAATTTATGTTTATATAAAACGTTTAAAAAGCTTTATATAAATGCTAAATTAATATATATTAAAAACTTTTAAATTATATTATATATAACTTTAATATAAACTTTTTATTTAAAGAATTTTAAAATTAAGCTAAAATTATAAATATAAAGTACTAAAAAATGTTTATTAAAGCTTATTAAGCTATTAATAAAATTAAAAAAACATATAAATTTTTTTATTATATATATAATATATTAAAAGTTAAACTAAGTTATTATATAAAAAATAAGTTAATTTTATAAATAATAATTAAAGCTTTAAATAATATTATAAAGCTTAATAGCTTAATTTTAATGCTTTTTATATTTAAAGCATATTTAAAAATTAATTAAAACTTTTTTTTTTTTTAAATATTATATAAAAAGGTAAAATAATTAAAAAAGCTATAAAAATGCTTTATAAAAAATAAGCAAAAATTAAAGTTAATTATATAATTTATAAACGTAATAAGTTAGCTTTATATAAAGTATTATTTTTATTTTTATGTAGTAAAATCTTTATATAACATAAAAAATAAAGCTAAAAAAAAACCATATAAAATATAGTTAATTAAAAAACTTAATATAATTATTAATTTTATAAATAACTTAATTTGTTTTAAATAAATATAAATTAAGCTATATTATTATATAATTAAACTTATTTTAATAAAAAAAAATATAACTATTATTAAGCTAGCTTTAAAACTAATTATATAAAAAAAACGCAAAAAACTTAAAAAAGCTAAGAACTTTTTTATAGCATTTATATAAAATATTAATAACTTGTTTTTAACTTTAAAAAAAAAATAAAACTATGCTTTAGTAATAAAATTACGCAAAAATAGCATTATTAATACTTTTAATGTTTTATTTAAAAAATTAAACGTTATAAAAATTAATAACTTTATTATATAAAGTGTTTTTTAGTTTATAAAATATAACTTATATAAATATAGTAACATTTAAATTTTTAAGTTTTGTTTTATATAAGAAATTAAAAAAAAAACAATTAAACTATATAAAAAGTTTAAATTAGTTATATAAAGCTATAATAATACAAAAAAAAAACTATATTAATTTAATTGTTAATAATTTAGTAAATAAACTAATAGCTATTATTAGCTTTAAGCTTTTTATTAATTTAAAACTTTAATGCTTTAAGCAAACTTTAAAATATTATATAAGCATATATATAATTAAAAAATAAGCTTGCATAAAAAATCTTTATATAATTATTTTTTAAACTTGTTTAAAAATATTTTAAAGAAATTATTATATAAATTATATAACTATTATATAGCTTAGCTAAATTAAAGCTATATTAGTTTAAAACTTATTATTAATATTATTATAAAAAACTTAATATAATAGTTTTTATATATAATTTATATTTATTGTTTATATTAAGACTTTTATATAAATTTAATATTATAAGTTTATAAACAAATAATATGTTTAGTTTTATTATACTTGAATTTTTAGCGAAAAAAAAACGTAAATTATATAAAGCAAAGTTTTATATAAAGCTAAAAAAAACTTTATAATAAAATTACTTTATTAAATTTAATAATAGCTAAATTACTTTTTTATATAAAAACAATATAATATTTATATAAAAAAGCTAAGCTAACTAGTTAGCTTTAATTAACTTTTATATAAAAAATGCTATATAATAAAATGTTTTTTAATGTATATATAATATTTATATAAGCAATATTTGCTAATTAAAAGCTATATATAATTTTGCAGCTATTGCTTAAATAATTAATTTAGCATTAATAAATATTAAAAATTTAAACTATAAAATTAAATAGTAAATAAATAACTATAACTATAAATTAATGTTTATATTATTAAATTTAAGCTATATAAAACTATTTATTTTTATAAATGGTTTATTTGCAAATAATATTAATATAACTTTATAATTAAGATTTATTATTATATTTACAATAAAGTATTATATAAAAAAAAACTTAGCTTTTAAAATTAAAAGAAATATTATATATTAAAACTTTAATAAATGTAAGCAAATAATATAAAGTATATTAACTAATAAATTATATAGCATAATAAATAGCTTTAATAGCGCTATAGCTTTTTATATAATGCTTTAAAAAGTTATCACTATATTAAAAGTACTTTTAATTTTTGTTATATTATATTTAAACTTAAAATTGTTATATAATTATTTAGTAAAGCTAAAAACTACTTAAAAAAATGTTTTATAATTAATATTATATTACTTAAAAAGTTATATAAAAAGAAAAAAATCTTTAAAGTATAACAAATTAATAATAAAAATAACTTAGCTAATGTATTTATAAAAAAAAAACAATAAATTAAGCGTTAAAAACTTTAATATTTATAAACTAATTAATTATATAAATAAAAGCATTTATAAAAAAGAAATAAAAATAACTTTTATATAAAAATTATTATAATAATTATATAATAAATAAAAAAGCAATAAATAAGTATATTTAACTTTAAAAAAAACATTAAAATATGTTAATTAATAAGCTTATATAGTTATTTTTAATATATATATAGCTTGCTAGCTATTTTAATAGCTTTTATAGCAATTATAAATAATAAAACTATATATTTTATTATTTTATATAAAATAAGCTTAATAATAATAATAATAATAATAATAATAATAATAATAATAATAATAATAATAATAATAATAATAATAATAATAATAATAATAATAATAATAATA
>MU401012.1:0-13611 GCA_022578965.1 Xylaria sp. FL1777 | reverse complement strand
AAGTAAATTTTTATTTTTATATTATATAATAATTTTTTTTAAATAATTATATAGCTATTATTAATTTTATTATATAATATATATATATAATTAAATATATAAACAAAATAAACATTATATATTTAATGCTTTAATAAAAATAAAATTAGTATATATAGTAATTTTTTTATAGTTTATTAACAAAAAATATTTTATATATACTTTACTTTAAAAAACTTACTTTATATAAACTTTATTTTATATTTATTTTACTTAAGAAAACTTACTTTATATAAACTTTATTTTATATTTATTTTACTTAAAAGAACTTACTTTATATATATTTTACTTTATATATTTTACTTTTTACTTATGTTTTTTTTTTTTATGTGTTTTAACATTTTTTTTACTTGCTGCGCGTTAAAAAAGCTAAAGCTACTTAGTAAAATTTTAGCTTTTTAACTATACTTATTTTATATATACTTTTAAGGCTTTTTAAGCTTTTAAATTGCTTTAAAGTTACTTTTTAAAATATTTTAGTTTTTTAAAAAAATAAAAAAAATAAAAATATTTTTTTTTGTGCTTTAATTTTTACTTTAGTATATTACGTGATATAAGCTATAACGTAAGCAATAATAACATAATATATTTAAAATTTAACCCAAAAAAAAAAAAAAGCATAAAGGTTAAAGGTTAAAAAAAAAAAAAAAAGATCTTTTTTTATGTTTTTTATTTTAAAAAAAAATATAAAAAAATTAAGGCAAAAAAAGGCTTATTTTTAGTAAATTGTAATAATAAAGCTATTTTATTGCTTATAAAACCTTTTTATATAGCTAAATTATTTATAAAGGATTTTATTTTATGCATATAAAAATTATAATATATAAACTATTATATAACTATTTTTAGCTATATAAACAATTTATTTGCTAAAATATAAAATATAAAGCTTATTTTAATACGTATATAATATATAAAAAGTATTATTATGTTTTAATATAAATTTTAACTTAAAAGCGTTTAACTATTATTTAGTAAATAATAGTATTATAGTATTACTTAGTTAAATAGCTATAAAAACTAATTATTTAAATTAGCAGTTTTTTTTGTACTAAGCTAAATTATTATTGTAGTAAAGTTATTAGTAAAATAAAACTAACTTATTTTATAATAGTTTAAACTTAGCTTATGTTTTTTATTTAATTTTTTATAAAAAGAAGTTTTATTTAAAGGTTTAATTATTTCTTTTTTTTAAAAGTACTAAGCTTGCTATAGCAATTTTTTATATAGCTTTAATGCTTTTAAGTAAATTTAAATTATAAGCTTTTTTTTACTTAGCTTTAATTTTTTAAAAGTTTAACACATTTTATAAATAGCTTAGCTTTTTATTTTAAAGCTATTTATATTTTATTATGCTTTATATAAGCTATATATTAAGTTTTTTTAAGCATATAACTTTACTTAACATTAATATAGCAAAGTTTTTATATTATTACTATAGCTTTTTTTAAATTAAGTTATATAACTATATAGTATTTATAACTTTTATTGCTATATTAACTAGCTAAAATAAATAAACATTTTTCTTTAGCTTAACTATTTTTATTAATAAAAAATCTATATTTTAGTAAATAAATAATTTAATGCTTATTAAATTTTGCTTTAGTATAATAAAAAAAGCTAATATTAAAAAATTAAAAAGCAATATTGCTATAAATGTTTAGCTATTATAAGCTAATTATTTTTATAGTAACTTTTTTAGCATTTTTAGCCTTAAATTTCAAAGAATTAAAAGATTAATAAGCTATATTTTTATAGTTTATATTTATACTAAAAATTAAAATTAAAAAAACTTTTATTTTTTTGTTTTACTAAAGATTTTTGTTTTTTATAAGCTTTTTTTAAAACACTTATTTAAATTACGTTAGCATTTATACTTTAACTTTAAACAAAAAAAAAAAACAAAGATTATTACTTATTTATATTATAGTTTAATAAATGTGCTACTTTAGTTAAATTTTTTACTTAATAATATTTTTAACTTAAGTTAGCTTGCAAAAAACCTTAACACTAAAAGTTAAACATAATATTTAGCTTTGCTTTATTAAATAAGTAAAAAAATAATAAAAGTAGTAGTATTTTATTAGCGCTAAAGTTTTTATTTATTTTATACTTTTTATATTTTTTTATAATATTAAACTAAAGTTAAGCTTAATTAATTTTTTTATTTTATAAGTATAATATTTTGTTATAGCTTTTTTAATTTATTATAATATAAGCTTTTATTTAAGCTTAGTACGTATTTTAAGCTTTTTTTAACCTAAAAAAACTAATACTTTAGCGTACGTTATAATAACTATATTATTAGCTTGCTATAAGATTACTATAAAAAAACTATTTTAGTTTTTTATAAAGTTTTTTATTTTAAGTTGTTTTGTTTACTTTTTTTTACTTTTATAAAAAAACGTAAACTAATAATAGTATTACATTATTTTTAATTTTACTAAATTAAACTTAGGGTTTTTTTTTTTTGCTAATTTTGCTAAGCTTGTTTTTTTAGCTATAGTTTTGCTAAATAATAAATAAAAACAGTAAAAATCTTATTAATTTATTTATATGTATTATTAATTAAATAATAAAACATTTAGCTACTTTAAAAGCTATATAATATTAATATGTTTTTACGTTTAAAATAGATTATATTTTAAACTAAGTGCTATTATAACAAAATTTGCTATAATATATTTAACTTTTTGCTATTTAATTATTAAATTATATCTTTTATTATATAAACTTAGTTATAAATTATTTATTATTACTATTTTTGAAGTTTTTATTATTTTTAAGCTGTTATATTTAGTATTATATTTTATTTTTTAATAAGCTATAATATTTAAAGCTTTAAAAACTTTTTATAATTTAATAGTATTATAGCATAAAATGCTACTAAGGTATATTTTATAATAACCTTTTTATAACCTTTTTGATTTTTAGCATTATATAAACTTTTTTTTTGCATAATATATATTAAATAGCTTTTTTTTTTTTAAGTTATAGTTATTTTTGTTGTTTATTTATGCTTAGTTAAATTATTTTACTTTAATATTTAAAGCACTAAGCAAAAATTATATTACATTAATATTACTTTTTAACTATTGTAATGCTATATTTTAATTAAATAGTTAGATTTTTTTTATTTGTACTAGTTTTAAATTAGTTGTTTATTATACGTTAAATAACTAAAGCTTACTAAAGGCATTAAAACTTAAGTATTAATAACTGCTTGCTAATTGTTTAGCTAATAGCTTATTTGTTTTTAAGCTTATTTTATTTAAGGCTTAACATGCTTAATTTTTAAAGCTAATTTTTTTCTTAAAGTTATAAATTTATTTTGCTAACTTTTTTTATTTATATTGTTTTATTAATTAAAGGCTGTTTATTTTAAAGACTTACTGCAGTTATAAATATAACTTAGCTTAAAAATTATTTTTTTTTATAGATTTTTAAAAAACATTAAAAGTATATTAAACTTAACAAAAATGTTAAGCTTTTTTAGCTATAAAACTTTAGCTTTAAACAAACTAATTTTAAAGTAATAAATTATTAAAAAGAAAAAAGAACTTTGCTTAAAGCTTTTATTATTATTTTTACGTTTAGTTATATTGCTGCATAAAATTTAAATCTAAGCGCTAAAATATTAATTAGCTTTTTTTTTGCTATATAAAGCAATAAATGCTTACTTTAAAACAAAATTTTTTTATAGCTTAAAATTAGCTAATTTACGTTTAACTGCTGTTTATATAAAATCTGTTTTTATTTTGGTTTTTTAAGTTTTTATTGAAATATTTGCTACTATTTATAAAAAAAAAAAAAATTAGTATATTATTTCTTAAAAATTTAAAATATTTACGCTAAAAAAGTAAAACTTATTATTAAAATTTGTACTAAAAGCTGTTTAACTTAAGCTTATGCTTTAAGCTTTATTATTAAACTTTTATAGCTGCTTACTTTTTAAGGCTTTTTTTTTATTTTAAAAGCAAAATATAAATAAAATGCTTAAGCGCTATTTATTTTTAAAGCTAGCATATTTAATAAATAAGTTATTATATAGTTTTTAGTAAATTTTAACTTTTATAGCTACTGTTTTATTATTTAAATATATTAATACTTTTTATAATGTTTAATAAGCGTTTATTTTAGCACTTTAACTTTACGTTTAGTTTATTTTGCATTATTAGTTCTGCTTACTAAAAATGGCCTATTAATATTAATATATTCAAATGTTTACGTTTAATTAAGCAATAAGAATTTTTTATATATTTAAAGTTTAAAAATAAATAAAAGCTAAAAAGCGCTTTTGCGTTTTTAATTATTTATTTTACTTTATAAAACTAAATATTTAATACTGCTATTTTAAAGGAAACTTTAGTAATAACTAGCTATTAAATAGTTTAATAAGTTTTTTGCCTTTATGCGTAGATTTAACGATTAATTTATATATTAAAACTGCTATAAGCTTTTATTAAAGTTTTTTTTAGCTTTACTTTATTTATATATAGTTTATTATTTTTTAGGTTTAAATAGTAATGCTTTTACTTAAATTTATTTATAAATTTTAAGATTAATTAATAATATATTTTATAAAAGAGCTTTTATTTTTGTTTATTTTTATTACGTGTAAAGGTTTAATATTTGAACATTTGTACTACTATTTAACTTTTTAATTCGTGTTTTAAAACAGGTTATTAATAATTATTACGCTAGTATTTTTGCTTAAGAACGCAGTTCTTAGTTCTTATAAAAATATTATATAAAAAGCTATAATACTTTTAAAAGAGCTACGTTTTTTCTGCTTTTATTTCTTTATAAAAACTAATGCTAGCTTTTATTTAATAAAGTGCACTAGTAAAAATACTAGCTAATTTGCTAAAAAAAGCTTTAATTATAAACGTTTCTTTTTTAATAATTTTACGTGCTATTTAACCTTTTTTTTAAAGTGCTTTTTATTTTTTGATTACTTTACTTATGTACTATTAATCTTTAGCTTATATTTAGCTTTAAAAGAAATTTACTTTTTATTTAAAGCAGCATTTTTAAACTACTTAATTTATTAAAAAAGCTTTATATAAGTATTAATATTTAATTATATAAAGCTTTTACTTTTTATAGCATTTTGTTTTAAAGAACTTAAAAAGCACTTTGCTTAAAGTATTTTTTATAAATTATAACTTAGACTTTAATAAGCTAAATTTTAAATTTAAGCTATTGCTGCTTTATTTATTATTACTAAAGCAATCTTTATTAGTTTTTTTTTTTTTGCTTATTAATATGCTTAAGTTTAATAAGTATTTTTACTTAATTTAAGGTTAATTAGTATATAATTATAAGTTTTTTAGCTAAACATTAGTTTATTTTATTAGTAAAATTAAAAGATTTAATTATTATATCTAAAAAATAAAACAACTTTATTACTTATTTTTAAAGGTTATTTTACTAAAGTAAAATAATCTTTTAACATTATGCAATAAAGGCATAAAAAGTTAAAATAACGCTTAAATAAGCATGCTTACTAAAATATTAATAAGTATAATATATGTTTAAAAATTTAATAATTTACTAAGTTTTACAATTTATATTACTTATTGCATTTTGCTACATTTTTTATTAATATTAGAACTAAAAAATCCGTTGTTAAAAGTTTTAACTTTATTTTTTTATATAATTTTTAAAGTAACTTTTTTTATAAAATAAAAGTTTGCAAACTTTTAGCAAACTTTTATAAGCTTACTAAAACAACATAAAAGGTATTTTTATAAAAGGTAAAAAGTTAAAGTTAACTTTTTAATGATTTTTTTGTTAATTTATTAACAGAAACCTTATTATAACTTTTATTTCTTTTAAATAATTAAGTTTAAATAACTTTTTAGCTTAAAAGTATTATTACTAACTTTTTTAAGCTAATTTAAAAGCTTTACTAAGCTATTTAATTAATAGTAGCAATAAACAATATATATAAAAAGCAAAAACATAATTAATATAAGTTAATAATTTATACTTATTAAAAATTCCTTGTTAAAAAGTAATAATTGTAATGCTTTATTTTTAGCATAATAAAGTTTAATAAGATTACTTAAGTATTTTTACTAAAGAAATATTTGCTGTTTTTATTAATATAACATACGTACAGCTTAAAACATTTAAAGGTATTATAGCAATTTTTTTTTTTAACTAGCTATAGCTATAATAATAACCTTTTTATATTTTAACTTATTAAGCTTATTTATAAAAACTTAATTTTTTAAGAGATTAATATATACTTTAAGCTATATAAAATGTAGCTTACTTTTTTTTGCGTGTTATAATAGCTTAGCACAATTTAAGCTTACTATAAAGTTAGCTATATATTTTTAAATTACTTTAAAAACGTAAAAGGTGTTCTTTATACTAAGTAGTATTGCTTGCATTAAGCAAGTTTTTTTCCTTTTTTTTTTAACTATAAAAAGCTTTCCTTAAAAAAATAAAAGTGCTAAACTAGCAAAATATCTTACTATTATAAGCTTATAATATATAATATACTGTTAATTTATTATTACATTTAATTTTTATTTGCTTAAGCAAATAGTTTTTTTAAAAAGCTAACATATTACTAAAGCAATATAAGCTATTTAATAAGTAAATGTTTTATTTGTTATTGCAATTAAATAAACAAATTACTTTATTAACTAAAAATAGCTATATATTACTACTTACAAAATTAAAAAAAAGCTTTTAATTTGTTAATTTTTATTATGTTTAGCATTTATAAAAATATATATATATTTTTTTTAATATATAAAGCTATACGTTATGCTATTATAGCATAGCTAGCTTTGCTTTTTTTGCTTTAAATATTTAAACTTATTTAAAAAGGCTATAATTTTTTGTAAGATTAGCACATACTTTAAGCTATATTAAATATAGCTTACTACTTTTTATGTATTATAACGGCTTAGCGTAACTTAAGCTTGCTATAAAGTTAGTATATTTACTTTTTTATATTATAAAAAGTAGGCTTAACGTTTTTTATATTAGTTAATATTACATTAAATAATAATAGCAAAAGGTTATTACATTATGCTTAAATTAAAAGCTTTTTTATATAATTAAGTATTTAATACTAGCAAAATTTATTTATTTTTTTAGGCTTAAATAATAACTGTTTAGTTAACTTAGTTCGTTTTTTTATATTAAATTAAATTAAGCTATAAGCTTTTTATTACATTAATAAAAAACAAAACATTATTTTTATAACGTTAATAAACTTTTTTTTAAGCACTTAAAACTTTTTTTATTTTACTTTTATTAAAAAAAAAAGCAGTACTTATTTTTATTAAGTCTTTAAACCTGCTTTTTATAAATACTACGTAAAAGCTTAGTTATAAATTACTTTAAGCATTTATTTTCTTATTATATTAAAGCTATTATACTTTGCTATATATTTTTTTTTAAGGCATGTTTAATAATAAGTGTTTTTTATAAAGCTTTTTTGCAATTTAAGAATATAGCTAATAAAAATCTTTTATTATTTTATTTCCTACTATAAAATAGCGCTAAATTACTATATAACTAATATATTTTATAGTATTTTACTAAACTTATAATAGGCTGTACTATTTAAAGCAAAGCTTTGCGGTTTTGTTTATTTTTAGTAATGCTTTTTTGTTAATTTTTTTAAGTTTTAGCTTTATAACTATACTTTTTTTAAAACTTAAAGATTTTAATTTTTTATAAAGTATTAAACAAGTTAAAAAAAAACATTGTTTAATTTTTAGTTAGCATAATTTATAGTTAAAACTATAATAGTATTTAATTATTTTTGATTTTTTAACTTTTGTTCTTAATTAATAAAAACATTTTTAATAAATGCTTTTATAGTAGTTAGTTTTTAATAAATCTAAGAATTTTACTTTTAATAATTAAATACTAATGCTTTTAACTATTTTTATTAATTATTATAGCAGTTTTAAAAACTAACAAAATAAAACCTTATGTTTTATTTTATTATTTTATGCTAATATATTTAAGCAAACGTTTGCTTTAAATACTTTAATTTTTTTATAGTAAAAGTTTTAGTTTTTTATTATACTTAATAAAAAGCATAAAGCTTTTTAAAAAAAAAAGCTTAAGTAAACTAGTGCACGCAGTAAAGCAAACTAGCTAGCTAGGCTTAAAGTTTAATTATAAGCTTTTTAACTGCAATAACTTTAATATATATTATTAAAGCTAAAATTATTATAGCTATTAGCACTAAACTTGCTTTTTAATTGTTTTTTGTTAAAAGATTTAAATTATATTTATTTTAATTATAAGACTTAAAAAAGCTTTATATTAGTATTTATTATTATTACTTCTTTATATTAAGATTAAGTAATTTGTATGCTTGCTACTTTTTTTAAATATAGTAGCTATTTTTTAAGCTTTTTTTTTAGAATTAAGCTTTAACTTTTTATTACTTGTTATAACTATAACAAACTAAAACTTTGCTATTAAAAGTTAATAAAACAAAAATTTAAATAAACTATTGTTAATATAAAGCTATGTAATTTATACTAGTTATTATAAATTATTTATAAGCTTTAAAAGGTATTAGTTTTTAGTTTAATAAATATATTCTTTTTAAAGTTAGGATTATTAGCATATATTAGCTTTAAAATTACTACAGTTATTTAAGTAAAAAAAGCACTATTAAATAAACAATAATTAATATAATAAGCTATTTATAGTTTTGCTATATAATTGCTTATATTTAAACATATATAGCTTAATTTTTAAAACAAGCATATAATTACTAGCAAAATTAACTAAATAACTATTATACGTTAAAGTTAGTTATTTAACTTTGTAGTATAAAAAAATTAGTTATAGTTAAGCTGCTTAAATTTTAGCTTTAGTAAAGTTACTAATATAGCTATAATTTTATTATTTATTAAAAAAGCATTTTATTATTTACTAAAAGCAAACTACGCTATAATAACTATTTATATAAACTAAAACTTATTAGTAGTAATAGCTATAGTAGTTAAAGCAAGGCTTATTTTACTAAAGAACTGTTTTTTTTAATTTTATTTTTTATTATTCCTTAAAGCATTAGTTTGTTATATAGCTTTTTTGCTTAAAAGCTAGTAAATAATAAAACATATAAGCCTTAAAAGAAAACTTAGCTTATTAAGTGTTTTATTTATGCTTACAAAAAAATAATCATTAAAAAAGTATTTTTTGCTGCTATAATTTATAACTAGTTAAAAAACTAGCTATATATTAAGCCTAAATAATAACTATTAAAACTAAAAAACAGGTTTAATAGCTTTTATGCTATTTTAAATAATAAGGCTATAAGTGGTTTTTTAAGGAGATTATACTTACAAAAGTAAACATAGTAACAAATAGCATTTTAAAAAAGTAAGCAAGCTTTGCAAATATATAAAAATAAAAAACAAAAAAAGATTTAAGTGCTTTTTTATATATAAGTTTATAAAAACTTAAAATGTTTATAGTTTATATTATAGTATACTTAAATATTAAGTAGCTTATATTTATAATAAATATTTAATTTAGCGCAAAGCTAGTTTTTTTTTATAATATAGCTAGTAGTTAATAAGTATTTAATTTAACGCTTATTGCAATAAAGCTAGTTTTTTTTTATAAATTACGCATTTTACTATTAAGTTTGCTTAATATGTTTTATGTTATAGTAATTATAGCGTATAATAGCTAGCAAAAAATTAAATAACTTAACTGCTACTATAAAGCTTTTAACTTACTAATAGCTATTAATTTATAAATAGCTATTATTGCTTTAATGCTTTGTTTACTAGGTTTAAAAAAGTTAGTTTAATAATTTAAACTTATATATGTAAGCTTATTTTGCTTTTTTATATACTTATTAACTTTACTTAGCTTGAAAACATAGCGCAAAAAGCTTTGCTGCAAGTTAGCTATTTTTAAAAAAAGATTTATATAGAAAAAATGCTAAAATAATTTATAAAACAGCATTTAAGCTAAGTTTTAAAAAGGCTAAAACTTTAGACTTTAATAAAATTTCCGGCTTATTTTTTTATATAAAATTTATTATTTATTAACTTGCGTACTACTATTTATTAACTTATGTACTACTATTTACTAACTTATTATTACTACTTATTAATTTACTATTATTATTTATTAACTTATTTTTATTACTTATTAACTTATTATTGCTACTTATTAACTTATTACTACTTTTTATAACTTTTTAACTTAAACAAAATTTTTGTTTTATTTTTTTATATAAAACCTATTATTTATTAACTTATGTATTACTATTTATTAACTTATTATTATTACTTATTAATTTATTATTATTATTTATTAACTTACTTTTATTACTTATTAATTTATTATTGCTATTTATTAATTTATTACTGCTATTATTATTACTTAAAACTTTTTAATTTTAATAAAATTTCCGTTTTATTTTCTTATATAAAATTTATTATTTATTAATTTGCGTACTGCTATTTATTAACTTATTATTATTACTTATTAACTTATTATTATTACTTATTAATTTATTTGCATTACTTATTAATTTATTATTACTTTTTATAACTTTTTAACTTTAATAAAATTTCTGTTTTATTTTTTTATACAAAAAATCCATTACTTATTAACTTGCTTATTATTACTTATTAATTTACTACTATTATTTATTAATTTATTATTATTACTTATTAATTTATTACTACTATTTAAGAATTTTTAACTTAAACAAGATTTTTGTTTTTTTTTTTTCTTTATATAAACGCTACTATTAACTATTATTAGCTATTATTTATTATTATTAGCTATTACTTATTAGCTATTACTTATTAACCACTACTTATTAGCTATTATTTATTAGCTACTACTTATTATTATTAACTATTATTTATTATTTATTACTTATTATTTATTATTTATTACTTACTATTTAATATTTATTATTTATTATTTATTATTTATTACTTATTATTTATTACTTATTATTTATTAGTTTATAATTAATTATAAAATTATTTTTATTGTTTTATTTGTTTTATTTATTTTTTTGGTTTTTTTTTTAAAATATAAAAACTTATAACTTTAATATAATAATAATATTAAAAATAGTTTTATAATATATAATAGTTTAACTTTTATTAAAATAATTAATATATAATATTAACTTTATTTTTAAATTTAGTTATATATATAATAAACTTTAATAATAATATAATATAATTATTTTAATTATTAATATTATTTAAAATATAAAATATTTAATAATTTTATGTTTTATTTTATTATTTATTATTTATTATTATTATATGCCGGGAAAAACTGCGCTAGTAACCGCACAGAGAACAGGATTGCGGACTATTGCTAACATGCTAAAGCCCCGGGACTAGCTCGAGGAGGACTCGTTTGAGGACTGCTAGTGAGCGGTCCAAGTAACGAGAGGCTGCACTTGCGCAGCAAGCAAGAACGCAGGCAGCAAAAGCAGCAGTGTTAAATAAGAATCAAGCGACGCAATTTCTAAATGGTAGCGCTTATACAGTTAGCTGTAAAAGGGATATAGGTTGTAGTGGCAGGCAGTTAGCAGGAATGTTTTTATTCGGCTTTAGCACGGTTTTTACCCACGTGTAAAATTAAGTAGCTTCTAGCATAGCTTTTTAAAGCCGTTAGTCCTAAGTAATACAATATATATTATTATTATATAAAATTATATTATATATAAAACTAATATATTTTTTATTAATAAAACTTTTTTAAGTAAATTTTTATTTTTATATTATATAATAATTTTTTTTAAATAATTATATAGCTATTATTAATTTTATTATATAATATATATATATAATTAAACATATAAACAAAATAAACATTATATATTTAATGCTTTAATAAAAATAAAATTAGTATATATAGTAATTTTTTTATAGTTTATTAATAAAAAATACTTTATATATATTTTACTTTAAAAAACTTATTTTATATAAATTTTATTTTATATTTATTTTATTTAAAAGAACTTATTTTATATAAACTTTACTTTATATTTACTTTATTTAAAAGAACTTACTTTATATATATTTTACTTTATATATTTTATTTTTTATTTATGCTTTTTTTTTTATGTGTTTTAATACTTTTTTTACTTGTTGCGTGTTAAAAAAGCTAAAGCTACTTAGTAAAATTTTAGCTTTTTGATTATATTTACTTTATATATACTTTTAGGGCTTTTTAAGCTTTTAGATTGCTTTAAAGTTATTTTTTAAAATATTTTGGTTTTTTAAAAAAATAAAAAAAATAAAAATATTTTTTTTTGTGCTTTAATTTTTACTTTAGTATACTACGTAATATAGGCTATAATGTAACTAATAATAATGCAACATACTTAAAACTTAACCCAAAAAAAAAAAAAAGCATAAAGGTTAAAAGCTAAAAAAAAAAAAAAAGATCTTTTTTTATGTTTTTTATTCTAAAAAAAAATATAAGAAAATTAAAGCAAAAAAAAGCTTACTTTTAGCAAATTACAATAATAAAGCTATTTTATTACTTATAAAACCTTTTTATATAGCTAAGTTATTTATAAAAAATTTTATTTTATGCGCGTAAAAATTATAATATATAAATTATTATATAACTATTTTTAGCTATATAAATAATTTATTTGCTAAAATATAAAGCATAAAGCTTATTTTAATATGTTTATAATATATAAAAAATATTATTACGTTTTAATATAAATTTTAACTTAAAAATGTTTAGCTATTATTTAACAAATAGTAATATTATAGTACTACTTAATTAAATAGCTATAAAAACTAATTATTTAAATTAATAGTTCTTTTTATACTAAGCTAAATTATTATTGCAGTAAAATTATTAATAAAATAAAACTAACTTATTTTATAATAGTTTAAACTTAGCTTATGTTTTTTATTTAATTTTTTATAAAAGGAAGTTTTATTTAAAGGCTTAATTATTTCTTTTTTTTGAAAGTACTAGGTTTACTATAGCATTTCTTTATATAGCTTTAATATTTTTAAATAAATTTAAGTTATAAGCTTTTTTTTACTTAGCTTTAATTTTTTAAAGGTTTAATACGTTTTATAAATAGTTTAGCTTTTTATTTTAAAGCTATTTATATTTTATTACGCTTTATATAAGCTATATATTAGGTTTTTTTAAGCATATAACTTTATTTAAAATTAGCATAACAAAGCTTTTATGCTATTATTATAGCTTTTTTTAAACTAAGTTATATAGCTATATAGCATTTATAACTTTTATTATTATATTAATTAGCTAAAATAAATAAATATTTTTTTTTAGCTTAACTATTTTTATTAATAAAAAACTTATATTTTAATAAATAAACAATTTAATGCTTATTGAATTTTGCTTTAGTATAATAAAAAAAGCTAATATTAAAAGATTAAAAAGTAACGTTGCTATAAACGCTTAGCTATTATAAGCTAGTTATTTTTATAGTAATTTTTTTAGTACTTTTAGCTTTAAATTTTAAAGAACTAAAGAATTAATAAGCTATACTTTTATAGTTTATATTTATATTAAAAATTAAAATTAAAA
>MU401011.1:0-13631 GCA_022578965.1 Xylaria sp. FL1777 | reverse complement strand
AACTCCCATGAAATGGGTATGGGAAGGATATCCCATATATACATGTAACCTGTGACATGTGCTGAGGTACCTGAGTAGCCTAGTCATGACAAAAAAATAGCTTGCTTAAATGTATCTTAAAAGTTCTTAAAAGCTTTTTTTTTAAAATTATTTAAGAAAATTTAACTTTTTTTTATTTTTGTTACGTTTTTTTTTAAATATTTAAACAAAAGCGTAGTAATATAAAAATACCTATTTATAAAACAGCAATAAAAATTACAAAACTTTAAAAATTATTATAGCGCTTAATAAATATTTAATATAAGCTATTATTAAATAGTATTTATATATAAAAAGTTTATTTTGATTTTTTAACTAAAAATAATATAACTTAAAAATTCGATTTTCTTTTAATAAAATTAGTACTTAAATAGCTTAATGTATAGTTCTATTTTTTATAGCTTTTTAATAATGTTTTAAACATGTTTTATATAAAAATCTTTATTTAAAAAAAAAATAAGCATATTATTAAAATATGCAATGCAAAATATATTTATTATATTATTAAATGCTTTTTATATATAACTTTAAAAAGTAATAAAAGCATTTAATAAACTTATAAGTATAACTAGAAATTTATAGTAGCTATAACGTATATAAAACGTTATTTTTTACTTATTTTTTTTTTAAATGCATAAATAATAATAAACATTTTTAAAGTTAATTTTGCTAAAGATTTTAGCTTTTAAAATTCTATTAAGCAGCTTTAAAATAAGTAGTAAAATATATTAATTTTTACGTATAACTTAATTAAGTTCTTTATAGTTTATATATAAGCATAAACTTTTATTTTTTTTAAGTACAAAAAGAATTAAAGCGCTAGTAAAACTAGTAAACTTTTTAATTTTTTTTGCTTTTAATATTTTATTAAGCTATTTTTGTAGTTTTTTTAGCTTATTTTAAGCTAATAAATATATAAAAAAATAAAATATAACTACGTTTTTTTTTAGCTTAATAATAAAGTTTTTTTGTTTTAATTGTAGCAATATGTTTGTTTTGCTAATATTAAAAAACTTAAATAAGTTATAAAACTTTTTTAAAATTGCTATAAAATTAAAGTAACTAAAGCTTTTTTTTAACTTTTTAAGCTATATAAGTTTAAATAGTTAAATAATAATATAATAGTAAGCTTAGTTTTAGCAAGCTTTTATAAACTTAATTAAGCTAAATATTTTTATTTAAAAGTAGCATAATTTAAAAAACTATTAATTAATGCCTAAATTTAGTATAATTTTTTTATTTTTTAAAGTAGTTTAAAATAATAAAAAAAAGCTGCTTTTAAAGCAATAGTTGCAGTTAATAGTTATATATGCACGCTTAATTCTATAAGTAATACTACAATTATTAATTAATTTATAAACAACTTAATAAGCTTTATAAGTAAAAAATTTACTTTTAGTAGCATGCTATAATATAAGTATATAAAAAAAATACTTGCTGCAATTTATAATAAAAAGCAAAAGTAAAACTAATATAATTATATTTAGCGCATAAATTAAAATTAATATAAGTTTTAATAAATAGTTTTGTAAAGCTAACAAAATAAATAGTGCAAAAAGTATAAAAATAGCATAAAATAAATATATAAAGTAGTAACTTTAGCTTAAAACTTATAGCTAGTATAATTAGTGCTAAGCTTATTATTTGTTTTTTAAGTTGTAGTATTATAGCTTTTATAAAAAGAGTATATAAAACTTTAATTGCTGTTTTTAGTTTTTTTTATTTATGTTTTAGTTTTTATTTACTTAAATTTTTTAAATAGTTTGTTTTTAAGTAGTATTACTATTATAGCTAGTATAACTACTAAATTTATTATTTTTATTATTACTATTATTATTATTACTTTTAAGCTAAAAGCAATTAAAAGTAATATAACTAAGTTATTTATAGCTATAGCAAGTAAGGTTTTTATAAAAGTTTAAATTTAAACTACTTTTATTGTTGTTTTAAAGTTAATTTAAAGAAGTTCTAAAAATATAACAGTTTTTTAAAATATAAGTATTATTATTATTACTTTAGTTATTTATGTATTTTTAGTTTTAGTACTAGCTATAACCTTTATTATTATTGCTTTTATAGTATTAGTTTTAGCTTTTATAGCTATTATTGCTTTTATAAAATCTTTAGTTATTATTATTATAACTATTATTATAATTATTGCTTTTATAATAATAGTTCTAGTTATTAAAACTAGTATTATTGTTTTTGCAGCTAATATTAGTATATTAATTATTAGTTTAGTTTTGCTTAATATTTAAGGTTAATTTACTAGTAATTTAAATAATGTTTAACTTTAGTTTTTTTTTATTATAGTTTAAGCATTGTTTTTTAGTTATTAGTTTTTAGCGTTATTATATAGCATTAATTATATTAGCTTATATAATTAGCAGTAAGTTATAATAGTTTATTAGCTTTTACTAAAGTAGTATACTTAGTTTTTAGTAGTATAACAAGGCTTTTTTGCTTTTGTTTTAGCAAACATTTTAAAGTTTAATGCTAGTAAAGTATTAATTAAACAGTTTTAGGTTTTAGTTAGCTTGTTAATTTACTTGTTTTAATTATACGTTTATGCTAGCTTATAAAAAAGCAAACTATTTAAGCAAAGTTTTAGTTTAGTTTAAAAATATTTTTTAGTTAGTTTTAAATTGTTTTTTTTTTAGGGTTAATAACTTTTATAATACTAATTAATAAGCATTTTTATAGTTTTAGTTTATATTACTATATATATATAAAATTTTGTTTTTATTATAATAGAATTTTTAATTAGTTCTTTTAAAAATAGTTTAAAGTTTTTTTACTTACTTTAGCTAGCATTAATAAATAAATTTTATGCTAAAAAAGTTATAATTAAACTTTAATAGTTAGCTAAAATTAGCATTTTTAAATAAGTAGCGTTAATAGTAATATAAGCAATTTTAACATAATTAGTATTTAAGTTTTTTTTAATTATGCTTTTTATTAAAGCTAAAAAATAAAAAGTTATTATTATTACTAAGATTTTTATGTTTTTATTTTTAACTTAAGTTATAAAATTATTTTTTAAGGTTTAAAAAGTTTTTCTGTTTTTTTAGAAATATTATTTTTTAGTTCTTTTGTTTATTTAATTATAAAATAGAAGTAATATAAGCTGTTTTTGATTTTAAGGCAACTTATTTGTTTTTATTTTTTTGCTGCACAACTTGCTGCTTTAGCTTTTTAATTTTAGCTAAAAGCTATGTAATTTATATTTGCAATAGTTAAATATTAGCACTTAAAGCACTAAGTAATTATTGTTTGCTTAAGCCTAGTTTTAAGAATAATTCGTGCTAAGTTTGTTTTTAGTTCATTATTAAAGTTTGTTTTAAAAAAAAGCTATTAAGAATAGCACTAGCTTATATAGTTAATTAATGTTTAGTTATTTTATAATATAACAAAATATTATAAGTAACCTTATTTTAAAAAGCTTTAAAATTATTACAGAAAATATAAAGCATTAAAAGTTAAGTATAATAATTAATATATTTTTAGTTTTATAGTAGGTATTTTATAAAACTAAAGCTTGAAAAAAGGAAAAAACTTCCATGAAATAAGTATAAAAAAGATATCTTATATATATATATAACCTGTGATATATGCTAAGGTACCTAAGTAGCCTAGTTATAACATTAATATAATTATTAGTTTTTTTTACTAAAAACTTTTTTTATGCTTTAAAGTAAAAAGCACTAAAAAAACAAAACAATTAACTTTTAGTTTTTTTTCTAGTGTTTTTTTTTTATTCTGTATATTTTTAATGCTTAATAGTAAAAAAGCTAACTTATTAAATTTAAAAAAAGTTGCCTTTAGTTCTTTTAAGAAATAATAAAGCTTAACGTTTATTAAAAGCAATAAACATAAATCTTTTTATAACTTAAAGCTAAAATGCTTTTTAAAGTTTGCTTTTAAAAATTAAATAAGCTATTTATAACTTTTTTAATTATTAATACTTTTTTTTAAATATTAGCTTATTAAGTTGCAAAATATATAATATAAATATAAAGCTTTAATAAACTTATATATATAATTATTATGTTAGCAAAAGTAAAAAAGTATAAAATAGCTTAATATAACTTTTATATTAAAATGCTTTATTGTTTAATATTTTTGCAATTTTTAAAAAACTTGTTTATTATTTTTATTAATAATATATTTAAAGTTTAAAATATATGCTATTTTTAAAACAATATTAATAAAAATAATAATTTAATAATTATTTATGTTAAATGAGCTTTGTACGATCGTACGTTTAACATATATGTGCTGAAAACAGAGTATAATAATCTTTGTATTGTAAGCTGTTTAGTTTTTGTATGTATTTAAAAGAAGAGAAAGTTCGTACGAAGCAAAGGTTCTTTTTTATGTGTGAGAACTTTGCTAGCGTACGAGCTAAGTTAACACTAAGATTACCTCGGTTTATGCGATAGCCTTTGCACGGAGTGATATTTGTGCGAAACTTATTGTATGTACTGTATATAGGAATTGCAACTAATAACTAGTTATTCTAATACTAGCTACTTTTTTTTTGGTTGCAATTCCTTTTGTACGATGCTATTTAAAAGGAATAAAAAAAGAATAGTTCTGTGGGAAGTTAAACATTTAGTACTTTAGTTTTTACAAAAAAAAGGTTGCTTATATGTTTGCTTTTTTTAAACTTTATAGTTATACAAAGCCTAGGTTTAAAAGTAGTTGCTTTTTAAGTAAAGCACTTAAACTTTTGTGCGGTTTAATTATTGCTAGTATAATTAAAGTTCTTTATTTTTATTGTTATATAGCTAATTAATGTTAGCTAATAGTATAAAATAAAGTATTAGCAGTAAGCAATTTATATTAAAGTTAGTTAAAAGTTCTTTTTTTATATAGCAGCAAGTTTAGTAATATATTGAAATATAAAAGCTAAGCTTTATTTATAAAAAAAGCCCAAATTTTGCAGTGCTCTCTGTTATTTTTACATCTTTAGACTTTTTACTTTATATAGCTGCTTATTTTGTTATTAGCTGCTTTATATGTATATATACATACTTATAATAGCTTTATACTTAGTTATCTTTACATATATACTTATATATATATATATATACTTGTATAATAGCTACTTTATTATAATATAACATTAATAGTTGCTAGTTTTGCGTTATAAGCTAAAATAGTAGTTATAACGTTATATAACTATTAATTAGTAATCTTAATAATTAACTGTTCTTTTAATTGCTATATATAAATATATATATTTGTTTTTCTTTGTATAGCTAATTATTTAAGTAGTTTATTAATAATTGTTTATTATACAAAAAGTAATAAGTTTTAAGTTGTATTAATGCCTTTAGTTAATATTAAAGTTTAAATTTTATATAATGCCTTGATTACCTTTACTGTAGCTTAAATAATTTGTTATAAAGGCTACTTTTGTGCAGTATTTATTTAGTTGTGCAGCACTATAGTTATTTTATGCGGCTAAAATGCTTATATAAACTATAAAAGCTTTTTATTTTAAGGTTGCTAACAAGTAGTAAAATTTTAAAGTAATATGTATGCTACGTATGTTTAGCAATTGTATAATACTTGTTGCAATTATTATACTTAAATAAATAGAAAAAAGTTAAATGTTGTATAGTAGTTTAGTAAAAAAGGTAAAAAAAAATATTAAACACTTATATATAGCTCAAAAAATAGTCGTACAAAAAGAAATATAAAATTTGTAATATTTTATAGTTTTTAGTGTTTTTTTTAAAGTTAAATATATTTACTTGTTGCTTTTTTACTTATTATATAATCATTATAACAATTTTTATATAAAAATATTCTTTTGATTTTTTTTTTTTTTAATTTATTTGTATAAAAGTTATCTTTATTTTTTTTTTACAAATGTTTCCACTTGTACGGTTAGCTAGTTTATAAATACTAAAGTCTTTAGTGCTTAGTTTAATATTTTCTTTATAAACATGTTAGCTAAATTATCTTTACTGTTAATTTATTATATTTTAAAAATTTTTTTTTTTTTGTATAACTCTTTAAATAATATAATATTAATTATAAAGCATTTTTTTTAAATAATTCCTAGCTTTACTAAACAGTCGTACAATAATTTTAAGTTTAAACATAATACAGCAAAAATTAAAAGTATTCTTAATATAGCTATAATTTTTTAAAGCGTTATATAAAAAGCTATAATACTATTAAAGCTATTTATTATGCTATATAATTTATTAGCTAGCATACTTTGCATTACTTGCTTATATTTGCTAAAGTTCTAATATATAATATTTTTTTTAATTTTAAAAGCTAGGTTTTCTTCTATATAGTGCTTTATTGCAAATATAATAATAAATTTAAGTTATAAAGTCATATTAGTATTATTTGTAAATAAACTATCTATAAAAATAAACAGTTTTATATAGCTTAAATTTAAAAGTATAAACATTAATCCGTAGTTATAATTATTTATTTACTATTTAACCTTATAGTTTAAATTTTTAATATTTGCTAGTGCTAAGTTAATTACTTAAGCAGTAGCTATAAAATTATATATAACTTTTAGTTAGCAAATATTACTTATATAAGCGCTGCATACATGTTAAAAAATATATTATTATATAGCATTTTTTATATAAAAGTTAATTAAAGCTAGTTAGTTTATTTAGCTTTTTTATATAAGTGTTATATTTTTTTTGTATAAAAATATAACTTAACTACTGTTAAATTTAATAAAGTAATCTTGTTATAAAGTCTTTTTTAGCTTTATATAAAACTTTGCTTTATATAACTTACGTTTTTTTTTCGCTAAGAATTTAAATATAATAAAGCTAAACATATTATTTGTTTATAAACCTATAATGCCAAATTTGTATAAAAGTCCTAATATAAACAATAAACATAAGTTATACATAAAAACTATTATACTAAGTTTTTTATAGTAATATTAGTAATAAGTTTTAAACTAATATAGCTTTAACTTAGCTAAGCTGTATAATAATTATATAATTTATATAATTGTTTTTTTAAAATATTTTAAAACAAGTTTAAAAAGTAATTATATAAAAATTTTTTGTGCAAGCTTATTTTTTAATTATACGTACGCTTATATAATATTTTAAAGCTTGCTTAAAGCATTAAAGTTTTAAATTAGCAAAAGGCCTAAAGCTAATAATAGCTATTAGCTTATTTGCTAAATTATCGGTAATTAAGTTAATATAGTTTTTTTTTCTGTATTGTTATAGCTTTATATAATTAATTTAAACTTTTTATATAGCTTAATTATCTTCTTTTTAATTTTTTATATAAAGCAAAACTTAAAAATCCAAATATTACTATATTTGTTTAAGTTATATTTTACGAACTAAAAAACACCTTATATAATAAGATTATTAATCTTTATTGCGTTTAATTCTTTGAATAAAGCGCTAAAAATACTAATAATGCTATTTTTACGCAATTTTACTGCTAAAGCGTAATTTTGTTTCTTTTTTAAAGTTAAAAACAAGTTGCTAATATTTTGTATAAACGCTATAAAAAAGTTTTCAGCTTTTTTAAATTTTCTGCGTTTTTTTTGTATAGCTAGTTTTATAGCTAGTTCTGCAGTAATTATATTTTCTTTTTTACTATTTGCTAAAGTATGTTTAGTTATATAGTAATATAGCTTAACTTATATTTATTTAAAGCAGATTAAGCTATTTATAAAATTAATAATTATATTAAGTTCTTTAATTAACTATATTTTGTATAGTTTTTTTTAGCTTTACTTTTTATGCTATACAAAAACTTTACTACGTAAAAGTAAAAATAATACTTTATATAAAGCTAGCTTATTGCGTTTATAAATTGTATAGCTAATTTTAACTTTTGCTTGTTTTTTGCGAAACATTTTTATAGCTTTTTTAACTGCTTTTGCTTTTTATACAATATTTAGCAAAAAAAAAAAGTCTTAATTAACCCTTAAGTATGCTTTAAATATAAAAAGCATTAAAACTAAGCTATTAAGCTTTGCAGTATTATTTAAAGCTTTAACTACTATTTATAAAATTAACTTATTTTTTATATAATAACCTAGTTTAGCTTTTAGTATGTTATATATATAACAAAAAAATCTATGTGCTTTTTTTATTTTGCTAATAGTTTAATAAACTTTAATAAGCATTTTTTAGCACTTTATACTTATAATTCTAGCTTAGTTCTAAAATTCTTTAAACAAAAAGTTCGTGCTAAAATTATATATAACATAGTTTAAAAGTCCTTAATATATATTAATTTAGCACTTATATAAAGCTTTTTAAGCATTTTATACAAATATAGATTTTAAAAATATAGCTGCTTAAAACAATATAGCTGCATTAATTATATATAAAACTTACTTATTGTTTATTTATATAGCATTAATTATAACCTTATAATTAAAGTTGTAGTTATTTTTAATTATAAATTTAAAACAATAAAATGCTTAATTATACAATTAGCAATAATAGTAGAACTTTTAAATCTTTTTTAAAGCAAAATAATTAATATTATAGCTTGTATAACTAAGCATATTATATAGTTTTTCTGTACAAAAGTATTTAAAGCATTTATAAAGCTTCTGAAGTTTTATCTTTATAAAATACAAACTTGCTTTATATAAGCTAATATTAAAAAACAAGTATTTTTATTTTTATATAACAAAAATAATCTTTTTGTTTTATTATATAATAACATTTTTTGTATTATTAAAGTATGCCTTTAAGCAGTTAGCGTTCTTTAATAAAAATAAAAAAAAAATAAAAGTATTTAAAATATAATATATAGTTATACTAAAAGCGTTTTTTATTTGTATAGTACTTATAGCACTTATAGTATTACTTTTGCTAAAATAAATATAAGCACTACTTAAAGTTTAACTAATTTTTATACAAAAATATATTTAAAAATATACTTTTAATTAAGCTTTTTTTACTATTAAATAATTAAAAGCGCTAATATTCTATAGTTTACTTTAGTAATCCGTACAATAATAATTACTTAATACGAACTAATTATATAACACTATTATTTTATAGTTTTAAATATTTTTTTCTGTTATATAATAAAAAAATGCGCTATTTACTAAATATTAAGTAGTTTAATTACTAAATTCTTTATTAATATTTTTAGCACTATTATTTAACTTTAAATATTTTTCGCATTTTATTACGTATAAAAAAAATTCTTCTAAAGTAAGTTTCTAGTTATAAATCATTTTATACAAATTAAAAAATATGTTCTTTGCATAAGCTTTTTTTTAGAAAGTATAGCATATTAATTAGCAGCTTTTCTTTTAGTAAACAAAACATTTCTTGTTCGTACAAAAGTTTTAATTCTTTTAGTTACAGCTTTAAAAATAGCTTAACTGTCCAATTAATTAATTTAATAACCTTAGCATAAATTTAAGTCATTAATTTTTCGTACAGCTATAATTATATTTCTAGTTTATAAAGTATAACTTATTATTTTCTTGTACAAAAGTTTTTGCTATATTATTTAATGCTACACATAAACATACCTATAAATTAGCAAAAAATCCTTTATATATAAGTTTTTAAAAAATTAATGTTATAGCTAACTTTAGTACGCCTTAACATACTTATGTAACGTTTATACTTAATTAAATTTTGCTTTAATAGCTAGCACTAAGCGCTTGTTATGCTTTTTCAAGCTTATTAAGCATTAATTTAAGTATTTCGTACAAAGCTAAACTTAGGTTATTTTTTTTCATTTGTATAAAAAAAACTATAGTTTAGTTAACTTAATATTAGCTATAGTTTATATTAGTATTAAAATAAGTATTTATTATACAATATATTTTACTTTATATTTTGTTTAAACTAATATAGTTAATAAAAAAGTTCTTTGTATAACTTTTTAAAATATATAAAAATATAACATAATATTAGTTTTTTGTAATTTTAATATATTAACAAGCAGCAATAAATAAACAAGCCTTATTATATAACAAGTTATATAGCTTGTTTATATAGTTTTAGCTTAAGTTTTAGCTTTTTTAAAAAGTAATATATTTATTAAGAAGTATAAATCTGTTTTATATAAACTTTATTAAAAATAAGTTAAAAAATATACTTTTAATAGCTAAATCTAATATTGTACAAACATATATTTTTTGCCTTAGTATTTGTAGTAAATAGTACTAAACAAAATATTTGTATACTAGTTAAAAAATCGGTCCGTAGTTTACTTTTGTTGTATAAAAATCAAACAGCTCGAAAAAATTCCAGTGCTTAATACTTAGCTAAATTAATTACGGTTAATATTTATGTTATTATGTTTAAAATCGTACGTTAAAACTTAGGTTTTTAAAAAATAGTTCAATATATAAATAATCTAAAAAGTTCTAACTATTATACAAAAAAGTATTTAGCTATTAGTTTAGTATTAAAAATATTGCTAATAGTTAAATAGTTGTTATATAATAAATATTTAGTAGTTTTTTTAATTTCTTAATTATAAAGTTTTTATAAGCTATTTTTATAAGCTTTTAAATAATAGTTGTTTTTAACGTAAAGTAAATTTCTTTTAACTTAAAGTTCTTAAGCAAAGCGCTTTATATGCTTTAATAAATCTTTTAAAAATAATTTTTTGTTTATTTTTTAAAAGTTTTAGCAAACCTTTCTTAAAAATAGTCCAGTAATTTACAAAAATATAAATAGTTAATATAATAAAATGCTAGCTTAATATTTAGCTTAATTTTAGTTATACAGCTAAAGTTAATTTTTTAGCCTTATATTTTAAAATTAATTTAAGCATTTATTTATTATGTACTTATTAAAACATTTTTAGCTAAATCTTTGTACGTAAAAATAACTAGCTTTAACTTTAAAAACGTTATAAATAGTTGTTTATTTTCTTAAAACATAGTAAATTTAGCTAAATTATATAGTATATTTAATTTTATATTTAAGTTATATAAATTGCTGTTTTGCTTTTGTATAGCAGTATAATTAATATATTGCCTAATGTTTATATAGCAATATAATTAAAAGGTAGCAAAGTTGCTTGCTATTTTCTTTATTTTGTTTTTAGTACTAACAAACAAGTTAAAAGTCTAATTTTTGTACGTAAATAGATTAAATTTTCTTTTTTTTTTTTTTATACGTGCTTATTTTAGCTAATTAAAAAAAATAAACTAAACAATATATCTGTACGTTAAAAAAAAAACAAGCGCAATATAAAAAATAAATCTTTTCTTAATAAGTTAAAATAAAAGTATATTATATAACTTCGTTATTACTTTAGCTAATCTATAGTTCGTTGCAAATAAATTAAAAATACAAATATAACTATTAATTAATGTTAAATAAGCTTTATACGATTGTACGTTTAACATATATGTGCTAAAAATAAAGTATAATAATCTTTATATTATAAGCTGTTTAGTTTTTATATGTATCTAAAAAAAAAGAAAGTTCGTACGAAACAAAAGTTTTTTTTTATATGTAAGAACTTTACTAGCGTACAAGCTAAGTTAATACTGAGATTACCTTAGTTCATGCAATAGTCCTTGCACGAAGTAGTATTTGTGCAAAACCTATTATACGTATTATATATAAAAGTTACAACTAATAACTAGTTATTCTAATAGTTTAAGCAATATTTTATTATAAGATATTTTATTTAAAAAGTTGCAGCAATTATTATAGCTTACTTTATATTTTGCTAGTTTATAAAAAAATCTTTTATAAATTAGCTATATTTAAGTTTAATATTTATTTTTAAAGCTTTAGCTTTTTTATTTATATATAGCTAAAGTAATACGTTTAATAAAGCTTTTATTTTATGCTTATTTAACTATTTTTTAGCGTTTAGCTTTATAAAAATATTTATAATATAAATAGCTTTAATTTTTTATTTTATAATATTTACTTTATAAAAGTTTTTGTAGTAGCTATAAATAGTAAGCCTTTTTTAGTAATTTAAATATTTTTGTTTATATTAGTAAGTTTTTTTAGTAGTTATTTATTGTTTTAAAAAAAAAGTTTTTAATTATTGCTTTTTATTATTTTTATATATTATTTTTAAAACTTTATTTAGCAAAAAACAATAAGCTAGCTTTTATTTATTATAAAGCTTTAATTTATTAAAATGTTTTATATTATTATTTTTTTAATAATTATTTAAAGCTTTTTTTAATAGCAATTTTTTTAAAGATTTTATAAATAATAACTGCTAAATATTTAGTTTTTATACTACAGATTTTTATTTTTTATGTAGTTTTAGCTTTATTGCTAAAACTATTAAATTTTTTATAAATATAACGTTAAATTTATTAAAGTAAAAATTGTTATTTTTGTAATGTTTTTTAATTTTAAATAAGTACTATATTAATATTATAAAACTTTTTATAGCTATAAATTTTAATATTTAGTTTATAGCTTATAAAAATGCCTTTAAATATTTAATTTTTAGTTTAAGCATATAAAGTAGCGTTTTATTTATGTTTATTAAGCAGTTTTATGTAATAAAGTATATTATAAAAGCCTTTTTTTAAAAATTAAGCGCTTTTTTATTAAGCAATAAGTTAAAAGTATAAAAAACTTTTATTAAGATTATATATAATATAAACTATTAATATTTTAATGCTTTTTTATTATAATACTTTTTATATATTAAATATATTGCTTTTTTTTATATTTATTAAACTAAGTTTAAAAATAAGTTTTAATAAGTTTTGCTATTTTTAAAAAACGTATAGCTAAAATGCTTTTTTAATACTACTTTTTTTTTTTTTTTTAAGTTTTTAAAAAATAAACTTTTTATAAAAGTTATTTCTTTTTATATAAAATAAAACTTTAAAACAAACTTTAAAAAAACATTAATTAAAAAAAGCAGTATGTTTTTTAGCTAAACATTTTTTATATTTAGTTTTTTAATTTATAAAAAAAGCTAGCAAGCTAAATATTTTTTATATTTTAAATTTTTAATAATTATTAGTTTTTTTTTAAAGCTGTTTTTAAAAAGCTATTAGTTTTTAAAAAAAAGCTTTTTATAATTAGCAATTAAATTTATATATATATGTTTATTTTTTTTTTTTTTTGCTTTTTTTTTAAAGTTTGCTATTTTTTATGCTAATTATTTATATGCTTTAGTATTAAATATTAACTTTGCAAAACTTTTAAAAAAAAATGCTTTTATTTTTAGTTAATTTGCAATATTAATAACTTTTTTAAAAATAAAAAATGTAATAATTAAAAGCATATATATATAATAAAAGTAATTTTTAATAATATTTAAGCGTATATATATTTTTGCTATGTTTTATAATTTAATAAAAAATGCAAGCAAGTTAAAAATTCTAATATAAATTAAAAGTATAAAAGCAAATAATATAAAAAGTATAAAATATAAATATTAATATTAATATTATTTAATTTATGTAGTTTAATATTTTTAATTGCTAATTTAAGTTATTATTTTTTAATAATTACAAGATTTTTTAAATATAAATGCTAAAAGCATTTATATTAAATATAAAAAGTTAAAACTTATTAAATAAATAAAATAGCAAAATTAAATATAAATAAAAAGTTTAATAAAGCAAATATAATAAAAAAAAAGCT
>MU401010.1:0-13639 GCA_022578965.1 Xylaria sp. FL1777 | reverse complement strand
TTAATGAAAACCCTTTTTTTTCCTTTTAAAAACCAAAAAAATTAGTACTTTTAGTACTTTTAGTACTACTAAATTAGTCTTTAGTACTACTAAATTAGTCTTTAGTACTACTAAATACTCATTTAGTTTAGTACTTAGTAGTACTAATACTAAATTAGTACTTAAACTTTAGTACTAATACTAATACTAATTTAGTACTACTAAAATTAGTTTTTATACTAAGTACTAATTTTTTAACCCTGAAAATACTTAAAAAAAGCAAAAAAAAAAACTAGCTTAAATTAAACAAAAATAAAGCAGCTGTAAAAGCAAAAGCTATTATTACAAAAATATATATATTATATATATTTAGTAAGCTAAATAATGCTTTTAACCTTTTAATTTAGCAATTAGTAAAAATAGTAAATAAAACAACGCTTAAAAAAACTATAAAAAAAAAATACTAAGTATTACTTTAGTAGTTTTTAAAAGTAATTAAAACAGAAAAAAAAGCAAAACAAGCGTACTATAAATTTTAAAGCAAAAAAATTAAAGCAGCATAGCAAGCTTTTAAAAAAAAAAAAAAAGCTTTTAGCAATAAAATAAAAAAAGCATAAAAACATAGCTAAAAATAAGCATTTATAAAAGTATTTAAAAATTTTAAGTTATTATAAAGCTTAATTAAATAAGCAAAGTTTGCTTATAAGCTAGCTTTAAAAAATTACTGCAATTTTACTGCTAAAATAAACAAAAAATAAGCTATTTTTTATTAATACTTTAAAAAAAAAACAGCTTTATTAATAAAACGCTTTTTTTTTATATTATTAGCAAACTTATTTAATATATTTAAAAAAAACTTAACTTATAATAATTACTAAAAGTTTATAATTAATATTAATACAAAAAAAAAACATAATATTGCTAATATAAAAGTTAGCGCTATAAAAAGCGCTAAAAAATAACTTATTATTTAATAGCTTTTTTAAAGCTTATAAACTTGCTTTAGCAAAAAAAATAGCAATATTATGTATTGCTAGCTTTTTATTAAAGTATTACTTAGTGCAATTTAAGCAAACAAAAATAATAATTATATTTAAACCTAAAAAGTTAAAAAAAACTAAAAAAACAGTTAAAAAGTAATGCTTTATTATACTTATTTGCATAATAAAAAAAATGCTAAAAAAAAAGCTATACTATTACACAATAAAAATAGCTAAACAAAAAAATCTTTTGCTAAACAACTAAATAAATAATAAATAAAACAAGTTAATAAATATAATTATTAAATTAATATTAAAAACAGCAAAAAAAACAATTAGTAAAAAAAGCATAGCGTTTTTGCTATAGCTAAACATTATAACAGCTTTTAATATTATTAATAAAAAAAAATAATATATATTTTATAATAAAAAAGCTTTTTTTTTTAAATAGTTATATAAATAAACTTTTTTATATTAAACTATATATTGTATTTTTGCTTTAATAAAGCAATGTTTTAGCTAATAATGCTAAAAACTAAAGTTTTTTAAAAGTTCTTGCTTTTATTTTTTTTTTTTTTATATATTTTAATACTTTATAATAACTTTGCTATATATTAAAAGCTAATAATAATTAGCTTTATTAATAATACTAACTTTATTATAGCAAACCTAAATATAAAGCAAAACTGCAAAGCTTTAAAAATAGCATAAAAAATATATAAAAGCTAAATAAAATAACATAAAATAAAGTTTATACTGCAAAAAAGCAAATTAATGCATTTTTTTAGCAATAAAATAGCATTTATGCAAATAATATACCTTTTTAATGTAATAATACACCTAAAAAACAGCATAAAGTTTTTAAAAGTATAGTTTAATAAAAACATAAAATAAAAAAAATACTTAGTAAAGCTTAAAAAAAAACTAAACATTTAATTATATATAATAATTAAACTATAAAACTTTATATAAAGTAGTAGCGTAATAAAAACAAAGCAAATATATATTATAATAATATAAAACATTTTAGTTTATAATATAATAATTTAGTATAAAAACTTTAAAAAAAACAAAGTAAAAAGTATTGCTAATTTATTAATAGCAATTTAAAACAAATGTTTTAAACGTATAGCTAAAGCTTTTAAAGTAACTAAAACAAAGCACTTAAAAACTAAAATAAAAATTTTTTTTATTAACTTATATTTTAGTAATAAAACAGTAATTTATAAGCATTATATAAAAAACTTAGCAGTTAAAAAGTTAATTTAAAAAACAATAAAAAAAATTAAAACTTTTATTTAAAACATAAAAGCTTAAAAAGTTAAAAACTAAATAAAAAGTAAGCTTATAAGCAACAAAAAAAGCATAACTAAAAAAAATCTAATTTTAGTTTTAAACTTTTAGCAAAAAAAGTAATTAAAAAAAAAAAACTTAAAATTGCACTAAAAAAAAATAAATAAGCAAATAAAGCTAAACTAAAACAAACAGCAGTTATTTAATAATAGTTAAACAAAAGCTTAATAAAAATAAAGGTTTTAAAAAGTATAGCAAATTATTAAAACATAAAGCAGTTATAATAATATAAATGTGTACTAAAAAAATAAAACTAAAAGCGTTTTTGCATAAAAAAAAAGTTTTAAGTTTTTTTATGCTTTTTTATAAATGCACAAAAAAAAAAAAAACCTTTTAGCATATAGTTCTACATTATAACTTGCTAAAAACCAAAAAAAAGCAGCTATAAAAAAGCTTTATAGCTAAACTACTATAAACTAATAAAAACTTATAATTAGTTATAAAAAAGCTTAAAGCTAGAAATAATATTGCAAAATAGCTATTTATTATTAATAAAATAGCAATATATAATAAATTAGTTAAAATAAAAGAAAATAAAGAAAAAAAAAAAAAAGCAGAAAATAAAGAAAAAAACTAGCAAAAAAAGCAAAAGTGTTTTTTTAAAGGTTCTAAAAAATAAAAAAAAAGCTTTTATATGTTTCCTAAAAAAACAAAAAGTTTAAAAGCTTCAAAAAAAGTTCTTTTACTTTTTAACTATTATTTTTTGTTTAGCAAGCTAATTAATAAAAACTAGTTATTACAAAGTAAAAGAACTTTAAAGTAATAGCATAAACATTGTTACATAAGGTTTTTATGCGGCTTTTTATATAGTTTTACTTATAAGTACACAAGTAAAAAAACCGCGCTATAAAGCAGCACAGCAGGTTATTAATAATAATAATAATAATAATTAAAACTTTTTAGTTTTAATAAAATATTTTGCTTATAAAAATTATTGTTTATTTATATATTTTTAATATTAAATTAAATAAAAAACTTGTTATTATTTTAATAAACTTTTTTAATTGTTTAATTTATAAAAAGCTTTTTTTTTATTTTTTAGGTTTTTTTTTATTTTTTGTTTAATAAAAAGTAGCTTTTTTAAATAAAAGCTTATAATAATTAGCTTAAAACATATTTACGCTAATTTTTTTGCTTAATATATAGCTTTATAAAACTTTAGTACTATTTATATTATAAAAAATGCTTTATATAAAGTTTTAATTAGTTATAATAAAGCTATTATTTAGCTAATTGTTTATTAAATCGTTTTTTTTTAATATTATAAGCTTTTGCTAGTTTTATTTTATAAAATATAAAAGTTTAATTATTAGATTTTTTATTTAAAAATTAGTTTAGCTGCTTATTATTTAACTAATAAAATCTTTTTTTTTTTAACTTTTTTGTTTGCTTTTTATTTTAGCATTTAAATTTTTATTATTTAAAACAAAGTTTTTTTTTTGCAGTTAATAATAAGCTTTTTATTAAAATAGCTTATAATTATTTAAAACAAAGTTATATATTTATTTTATTGCAGCATTAAAAATTTCTTTTTTATTTTTGCTAATTTTTATAACTTTAAAAAAAACCTTTATATATTTAAAGCTTACAAAAAATTTTAGCTTTTTTAAATATTATTTAAAGTTTTAATATATAATGTTTTTTTTTTAATTTATAAGCAAAGCTATATTTATAAACATAATAATTATTTATGCTATATTTTTAATAAATAGTTCTTTTTGCTAAATAAAAATTATTTAATTTTATTTGTTATAAAAAATTAAATAATTGTTTGCTTTATTTTTGTTTTTTAAAGTTATATTTATTTTTTTATAAATATTTAAAAGTTATAGCATTAATATTAAACATTTGTTTTTTTAATAAATTTATATTAATTTTGTAATATTATAATATTTATAATTCTTAATTAATTAGCTAAACATATTAATTTTATAGTTTTTTTAATATTTTTTTTAGTTTTTTTTTTATAATTGCTATGTTTTTTTGTTTTAATTTTAGCTGCTATATTTATTTAGTAATATTATTTATGTTTTAATTATAAACAAAATATTAAACTAATTTTATTTGCTGCTTTTTAATAATAACTATTTTAATAATTAATATAATTATATTAATAGCTAGTTTAATAGTAATAATAGCAATATATAAAAGCTTATTAAAATTATAATTATATAAATAATTAACTTTTTTTTATGCTTTATGTATTTTTTTTGTTTGTTTAAAGTAAAAATTTAGCTTAAATTTTTTATTAATTTAGTTATTTAATGTTTTATAAAAGTTTTTATAAAACATTTTGTTTAAGTTATTATATAATTTTTTAAAAAATTTTATTATTTTATTAATAATATTTTAATTTAGCTTTTTAAGCAAACTTTAAATAAATTAAAAATTAAAGTAGTAATTTTTTTAGGCTTTAATATTTTTAGCATATATTTAATGCTAAAAAAAATAAGTTTTAAAATTAATAAAATATATAGTTTTTAAGCAAGCTTTAAAATTTTGCAATATAGTAATAATAAACTTATTTTGCTTAAAGTTTTAAATCTTAAACTTTTGCTTAAGCAGTTTATAAGCTTTAATTTATAACAAATAATTTTTTAATATTAATTTTATTATTTTTTTTATTTAAAAAATATTATAATAAATAAAAACTTGTTTAATTTTATTAATATTTTTAAAACGTTGTATATAAAAAAAAACATTTAAATTATTTAGCTATTTGTTTATTTTTAATTTATTAAACAATAAATATTAATTTAATTTTAAGTTAAAAAGCATAAATAATAGCTTAATTTTAGTATTATACTTATTATTAAAATAGCTTAAGCTAAATAAAGTTGTTTTAATATTTTTTAAAAATAATAAGCTAATTATTTTTATTTTTTTATTTATAAATAGTTTTAATATTTTTTGTATATTAAAATAAAAAAATCTAATGATTTTTTATAACTAAATTATTTAATTAAGCTATAATTTTTAAACTTTTAAGTTATATAATAAAATAAAGTAAAGTTTATATAAAAATAACAAAAAAAATAAGCTATAAAAAATAATAAAAATAAACTAAATAAAAATATAAGTTTTAAAAAAAAAAAAGTACAAAATGCTAGAAATTTTTAAATATTTTATATATTTAAGTTTTTTTATGCTATCTTTTTAGACTTTTTTTTTTAAAAAACCTAATAATTTTTTTGGTTTATATTTATAAAAACTGCTAGCTTATTTTTTATAGCTTTTTAAGTTTTTTTTTAAATGCTTTTATATTTTTGTTTTTTATATGTTTTTATTTTTTTATATGCTTTATAATGTTTAGTTTTTTTGTTTTTTAGTTTAGTTTGCTTTGCTTTATGCAAGTTTTATTAAGTGAGCTTTATTTTTTTATAGCTTTTTACTTATAAAAATAAAATGGTTTTTTTTTAAAGCTTTTTTATTTAATAATAAATAACTTAAAAAACTTTGCTTTTTATTTTTTAATAAAAAACTATATTAGCTTAAAAAACAAAATATATTTTTAATTATTAATAGCTTTATATATTAACATATAAACTTAAACTTATTTAGTATAAATAAGCGTTAAATTTGCTTATATTATAGCTATTTAGGGATTTTAGCAACTTTTATTCTTTTTTAAGCCTATTTTTTGCTTTTTTTTGTTTATATAAAAGCAATTATGCTTTTTTTTTTAAAGCGCTAGCTTTTTAGCAGAAATTCCCTTTTTTTAACCTATTAAAAGTTTTTAACAAATAGTTTTTTAGCTATGCTATTTTAAAAATTATACTAACATTTTAATACTTAATTATTATTTTGCTAAAAAAAATAAAAACGCTTTATAAACTAAATTAAAAAAAACAGTTTAACATTTTTATATGTTTATTTTAAGCTTTATTAATTAAAAACTATTAGCTTAAACGTTTATTGCTAATTATAACTAAACTATTTATATTAAGCAAGTTTTGCTTATTATTAATTAAAATAGCTAAATATAATATATTGCAATTTATATATAAAAATTATAACAATTAATAAATAAATAAATTAAATATATAAGTTAGCAATAATAAATTATATATTTATTAGTTTTATAATATTATTTGTTATAAGTAAAAAATTAGCTTTATTAAAAACATTAATAAAATAAAGCAATATAATTATATAAAATTTACTATATTATTTTAATTGTAAAGAAATAAGTTATAATTTATGCATTTAAACAATTAAGCTATATATAAATTAAGAAATAAAACAATTAATTAAAAGGCTATTTAACAATATAAATAAAGTAACTATAGCTATTTTTTATTATATTATACGTTTTAATTAAATTTATATTTTAAAGTTTAGCATAATACTCAAGGTTAAAAATTAATACTATTAATTTAATATTTAGTACTATTAATACTAAATTAGTTTAATATTACTTAGTATTAATATTAAGCTAGTTTAATACTATATCGTACTAATACTAATACTAAATATTAAAAATATTAGCTTAGTAGTACTAAAAATACTAAAAGTACTAAAATATAATAATATTAAAAAAAAAATTTTTTTACTTAATAAAATAATAAAATAATAATTGTTTTTAATTTAATAAATATTATTATGTTTTATATAATAAGTTTTAAATAATTTAATAATGTTTTATTATGTTTTTAAAATTAAATTTAAACAAAAACTATTATAAAACTATTAATTATTAAGTATTAAATAATAATTTTTTTAAAATAAAATAAAGCATTAGCTTTTTTATTTAAAAACCTTTAAAAAATTAACTTTTTAATAAATTAAAGTGATTTTTAGTTAGTTTTTTATATATTTTAACTAGTTTTTTAATATATTATAGCTTAATTTAATATATATTATTACATAAGGTATTTATAAATAAATATAAAAAATACCTTTATTAGTTTTATATAATAATATATTTTCTTTAAATTTATTTTTTAAAGTTTAATTAAATATATTAATAAAAACTTTTTTTTTCCTTATAAAAAACTAAAAAATTAATACTTTTAGTACTTTTAGTACTACTAAATTAGTCTTTAGTACTACTAAATACTAATTTAGTTTAGTACTTAGTAGTACTAATACTAAATTAATACTTAAACTTTAGTGCTAATATTAATACTAATTTAGTACTACTAAAATTAGTCTTTATACTAAGTACTAATTTTTTAACCCTGGTTAGTTTTATTTTATAAAGTATAAAAGTTTAATTATTAGATTTTTTATTTAAAAATTAGTTTAATTACTTGTTATTTAGCTAATAAAATCTTTTTTCTTTTTAACTTTTTTCTTTGCTTTTTATTTTAACATTTAAATCTTTATTATTTAAAACAAAGTTTTTTTTTATAATTAATAATAAGCTTTTTATTTTAGTAGTTTATTATTACTTAAAACAAAATTATATATTAAAGTAAAGTAAAGTAGTTAAATAAGCTAATTAGCTAGTTAAAGTAAGTTTAAGCTAAGTTATAGAGTAAAAATATAAGTATAAATATTGCGCTAAATTTTAACGTATAAATTAAACTATTACGGATAATATAATAAAAAATAGCTATAGTTGCTTTATTTATATTATTAAATAGCTTTTTAATTAATTGTTTTATTTTTTAATTTATATATAGCTTAATTGCTTAAATACATAAATTATGATTTATTTTCTTATAATTAAAGTAGTATAATAAATCTTGTGTAATTATACTGCTTTATTTTATTAGCGTTTTTAGTAAAGCTAATTTTTTACTTATAATAAATAATATTATAAAACTTATAAATAAGCAATTTATTATTGCTAATTTATATGTTTAATTTATTTATTTATTAATTATTATAATTTTTATATATAAGTTATAATATATTATATTTAGCTGCTTTAGCTAGCAATAAATAAAGCTTGCTTAATATAAGCAGTTTAATTATAATTAGCAATAAACATTTAAGCTAGCAGTTTTTAATTAATAAAGCTTAAAATAAACATATAAAAATGTTAAATTATTTTTTTTAGCTTAGCTTATAAAACGTTTTTATTTTTTTTAGTAAAATAACAATTAAATATTAAAATATTAAAACGATTTTTAAAATAATATAACTAAAAAACTGTTTGTTAAAAGCTTTTAAAAGCTAAAAAGGAAAAAAATTTTGCTAAAAAGCTAATGCTTTATAAAAAAAAAAGCATAATTGCTTTTATATAAACAAAAAAAAACAAAAAACAAGCTTAAAAAAATAAAAGTTATTAAAACTTTTAAATAGCTATAATATAAACAAATTTAATGCTTATTTATATAAAACAAGGTTAAGTTTACATATTAATAAATAAAGCTATTAATAATTAAAAATATATTTTATTTTTTAAGCAAATATAGCTTTTTATTAAAAAATAAAAAGCAAGGTTTTTTAAGTATAAGCTAGCTATTGCTTAAAAGCTTTGCATAAAATATAGCTATTGCTTTTTTATAGCACTTATTATTAAATAAAAAAGCTTTAAAAAAAAAAAACATATTACCTTTATAAATAAAAAGCTATAAAAAAATAAAGCTTGCTTAATAAAACTTATATGAAGCAAAGCAAGCTAAACTAAAAAACAAAAAAACTAAACATTATAAAACATATAAAAAAATAAGAGTGCATAAAAAATAAAAATATAAAAGCATTTAAAAGAAAACTTAAAAAGCTATAAAAAATAAGCTAGTAGTTTTTATAAATATAAACAAAAAAAATCGTTAAGTTTTTTAAAAAAAAAGTTTAAAAAAACAATATAAAAGAACTTAAACATTTAAAATAATTAAAAAACTTAAATACTTTATATTTTTTTTTTAATTTTATACTTTTATTTAGTTTATTTTTATTGTTTTTATAGCTTACTTTTTTTATTACGTTTATATAAATTTTAACTTATTTTATTATATAATTTAAAAGTTTAAAAATTATAACTTAATTAAATAATTTAGCTATAATAAATTATTAAATTTTTTTATTTTAATATATAAAAAATATTAAAAATACTTATAAGTATAAAAAATAAAAATAATTAGCTTATTATTTTTAGAAAGTATTAAAGCAACTTTATTTAGCTTAAGTTGTTTTAATAATAAGCATAATATTAAAATTAAACTATTATTATGCTTTTTAATTTAAAGTTAAATTAGCATTTATTATTTAATAAGTTAAAAATAAATAAATAGCTAAATGATTTAAATGCTTTTTTTTATATAAAGTGCTTTAAAAATATTAATAAAATTAAATAAATCTTTGTTTATTATAATATATTTTAAACAAAAAAGTAGAAAAAATAATATTAAAAAATTACTTATTATAAACTAAAGCTTATAAACTGCTTAAGCAAAAGTTTAAGCTTTAAAATTTTAAATAAAATAAATTTATTATTGCTATATTACAAAATTTTAAAGCTTGCTTAAAAGCTATATATTTTATTAATTTTAAAACTTATTTTTTTTAGTATTAAATATATATTAAAAATATTAAAGCTTTAAAAAATTATTACTTTAATTTTTAATTTATTTAAAGTTTGTTTAAAAAGCTAAATTAAAATATTATTAATAAAGTAATAAAATCTTTTAAAAAGTTATATAATAACTTAAATAAAATATTTTATAAAAACTTTTATAAAATATTAAATATTTAAATAAATAAAAAGTTTAAGCTAAATTTTTACTTTAAAAAAAACAAAAAAAGCATAAAAAGCATAAAAAAAAGTTAATTATTTATATAATTATAACTTAAATAAGCTTTTATATATTATTATTAATACTATTAAACTAGTTATTAATATAACTATATTAATTACTAAAACTATTATTATTAAAAAACAGCAAATAAAGTTAGTTTAATATTTTGCTTATAATTAAAATATAAATAATATTATTAAATAAATATAGCAATTAAAGTTAAAACAAAAAAACGTAATAATTATAAAAAAAAAACTTAAAAAAAATGCTAAAAAAACAATAAAATTAATATATTTAGCTAATTAATTAAAGATTATAAATATTATAATATTATAAAATTAATATAAATTTATTAAAAAAATAAATATTTAATATTAATGTTATAACTTTTAAATATTTATAAAAAAGTAAATATAATTTTAAAAAATAAAAATAAAGTAAATAATTATTTAATTTTTTATTATAAATAAAATTTAACAATTTTTATTTAGCAAAAAAAACTATTTATTAAAAATATAATATAAACAATTATTATATTTATAAATATAGCTTTATTTATAAATTAAAAAAAGAAAACATTATATATTAAAACTTTAAATAGTATTTAAAAAAGCTAGAATTTTTTGCAAGCTTTAAATATATAAAGGTTTTTTTTAAAGTTATAAAAATTAGCAAAAAAAAAAAAAAATTTAATGTTATAATAAAATAAATATATAACTTTGTTTTAAGCAATAATAAGCTATTAAAACAAAAAGCTTATTATTAACTGCGAAAAAAAAACTATGTTTTAAATAATAAAAATTTAAATGCTAAAATAAAAAGTAAATAAAAAAGTTAAAAAAAAAAAAACTTTATTAGCTAAATAATAAATAACTAAACTAGTTTTTAAATAAAAAGTTTAATAATTAAACTTTTATATTTTATAAAATAAAACTAATAAAAGCTTATAATATTAAAAAAAATAATTAAATAAATAATAAACTAAATAATAGCTTTATTGCAATAAATTAAAATTTTATATAAAGCATTTTTTATAATATAAATAGTATTAAAGTTTTATAAAGCTATATATTAAGAAGAAAAATTAGCGTAAATATATTTTAAGCTAATTATTATAAGCTTTTATTTAAAAAAGCTGCTTTTTATTAAACAAAAAAAAAAAAGATCTAAAAAACAAAAAAAAACAACTATTTATAAATTAAACAATTAAAAAAATTTATTTAAATAATAATAAGTTTTTTATTTAATTTAATATTAAAAATATATAAATAAATAATAATTTTTATAAATAAAATATTTTATTAACACTAAAAAGTTTTAATTATTAAAAACTTTAAAAAATTTAAAAAGTAAAGCTTATAAAAAAAGGCTTAAAATTTAAAAAAATATAAGCTAAAAAATTTATGAACTTTTTAAATAAAAAAACAAATATTATTTTTAAAAACTTTATACTAAAAGTTTTAAAATATTTTAATATTTTTATTTAAATAATTGCTTAAATAAAAACTAAATTATATTTTAAAATAGCAAAAGTTTTTAAGTTAATATTAAAAACTATACTATTACTTTTAAATAACTTTAATAAAAGTTTAAATTAGCAAATTAAATTAAATATATTATAGCTTATTTTAAAAAAAAAAGCAATAAATTAAACTATAAAGTTTAACTAAAAACTTTATTATAAAAAATTTTAACTTAAGTAAATATAAAGAATGTTTTTTTTTTATAAAAGCAAAAACTTTTTAAAAAATAATACAAAATTTTAATAATCAGCAATTAAAAAACTATAAAAAAGCTTTTAGCTAATATTATAATTAATTAATTAGCTTATTAAATATAAATTATTAAGTAATATTTATAAAATTAACTTTTTATTAAATTATTTAATAATATAAATAAATAAAAAAATAAACTATAATAGTTTTATTATATATATTTATATGTTTTAATTTAGTTTTATAGCTGCTTTTTAAAAAAAGCAACGCTATAAAATAATAAAGGTTTTTTATAATTAAAACTAATAAAATAATTAAGTAATATTATTTTTTGCTTATATTGCTTTAAATTTTTAAACATTAAAAAATAAGCTAAAATTTAATAAAATATTATTTAAAATTTTAAATTAATATAATATTATATATTTATTATTTAATAATAATTTAAAAAAATAAAAGTTATTAATTATTATATTTATGCTATTTTTAAAAAAAGTAATATTTTTAGCTAAACTTTAGCTTAATATTAATTTTGCATTAATAGCATTAAAAAAAACAAAGCTTAAAAAGCTAATATAATTAATATTAATAGTTTTAAAAAGTATTAATTAAACTTTAAACTTTTTTAAAATAAAAATTTATAAAAAGCATAATAATTATATTAGCAATAATAATTTAAATTTATTTAAAAAAATATTAAAATATAAGTTTTAGGGTTAAAAAATTAGTACTTAGTATAAGGACTAATTTTAGTAGTACTAAATTAGTATTAGTATTAGTACTAAAATTTAAGTATTAATTTAGTATTAGTACCACTAAGTACTAAACTAAATTAGTATTTAGTAGTACTAAAGACTAATTTAGTAGTACTAAAAGTACTAAAAGTACTAAGTTTTTCCCTTTATTAAAAAAAAATTTATAGCTTAATAAAATAATTATAACTTAATAAAACAAATATAGCTTAATAAATTTAATGTAGTATATAGCTTAATAAAATAAATATAGATTAATAAAATATATATAGCTTAATAAAATAAACGTAAATAAATAAAATAAATTAAATAAATAAATAAAAATAATATAAATATAGCTTAATAAAATAAACATAAATAAATAAAATAAATAAATAAAAATAAAATAAATATAGCTTAATGAAATAAATGTATTTACATTAAATATAATAAAGGAAATAAATAAAACTAAACTAAACTAACTATATAATGTCTTTATAAAAACTCGTTTTCTTCGAGATTTTCTCCTTGAAAATTATTTAAGTTATTAATTTTCCAACTTTTTAATAAAACCAATTGGCTAACCGTTTCCGGACTAAGTTTATTTTTATTTTTAGTAATAATATTACTAGTAATAGAAAAAACTCGTTCAATAGCAGCCGAAGTAGCCGGAATTGCTAGATATTTTCGAGCTATTAAAGATAAAATAGGAAATCTTAAAGCATTAGATTTTCACCACTCTAATGGATTAACCTATTTAAATATTAATAAATAAATATAAATAAATAAATAAATAAATAAATAAATAATAAAATACTTACTTGTTTTAGTAAATTATCTTTTAATAAATATGTAGTATATTCTTTTTTAGAATTATTCGATGAAGTATGTAAATAAAAGTCGTTTTCTGAGTTTGAACTACTAGAAATGTAGTTATTTAAAGTGTTAAACAAGTTTTCTAATTCATCGAGTGAAGTGTTTAATGGTAAATTTAAATCCGAATAACTAATAAAAGGTTAATAAATATAAATATAAATATAAATATAAAATAACTTACTAATTATATTCTGTTTCAAGAATTCGAAGAATATCTTGATCAATATTATTATAAAAAAATAATAAGCCATTTCGTCGAAAATGTAATATTTTAAATCTAGGATCTAAAATAATACTTATAATAAAGGCTTTATATT
>MU401009.1:0-13725 GCA_022578965.1 Xylaria sp. FL1777 | reverse complement strand
AAATAAAAAAAAAAAAAAAAAAAAAAAAAAAAAAAAAACCAATTAATAAAAAAAGGGCTAGCAAGAAAAGCAAAAATGCTTATTTATTAATATTAAAAAACAAAAACCTAAATAATAAAACGCTTAAAAAAAAAAAAAAAAAAAAAAAAGCAAAAGTAGCTAACTTTGCAAACTAAAATATTTTTAATAACTACAAACTATGCTTTATGCACTAAAGCACTTAGTAAACTTAAAAAAAAAAGCATTACTATGCTTTAAAAATAAAGCACTTTAAAAAAAGTTATTTTATTAAAAACTAAAGTTATAGCAAAGTAAAAAAAGCTTAATTATAAAAAAATAGTTTAATATTTACTATATAAAAATAAGTTTTTTTTTAATACTTTTTAAAAGAACTTAAAAATTAATAATATTAAGCTTTTATTTATAACTATAACTTAGCAGCTATTTTTTTATAACTTAACTTTACTTTAAAAATAAACATCTTTAATAGCGTACTAAATAAGTTAAGCTAGTTTATAACATAAAAAAGCTTTAGTTTAAGTTTATTATTAATAAGTTTGCTTAAAATAATGCGCTTTTTAATAATAAATGCGTTTATAATTATTATGTTTAAAAGTTAAGCAAAAAAGCACAAAAGCAAAGCTATTGTTTAGCTTATAGTTTTAAAGCTTTAAAAAAAAAAGTATTTTAACGTATAATTTTTATAGCAAAGTATACATTATAATAACATTTAAAAAAAGCAAAAAAAACTATAGTTTAAGTACTACAAGCTTTATATACTAATAGCTAATAGCGCAAATTTTTTATATATAACTAATTATTTTTACGCAATTTTAAAATAGCAGCAAGTTATATAAATATAATAGCTAATACAATTATTGCTATAAAAAAAGCTAAACTTTATTGCTAATGTATAGCCTTTTAAAAATTATATATAAACGTAAAAATTAAAACAGAACTATTATAGTTCTTTGTTTAAGCAAATAAAACAAAAGTACTAAAAAGTAGGTAAAATATATATATAACAGCCAAAAAAAAAAAAAAGCAAAAATAAAAATATATCTAGGTATATAAAAGTAAACAACCTAGCTAAATAAAAACAACTAATATAGCTATTTAAGCTTATGCAAAAAAATTAGCTGCAAGTAAACAACAAATAAACTAAAAATATAATTAATATGCTTTACTATACTTAGTAGTTTTATAATAAGTTTTATTAATATAAGTAATTATTATAAAATAACGTTATTATTGCAAAATTAACAACAATAGTATATATTATACTTAATATAATAATAATTGTTTTAAAAATATAAGTTTTAATTAAGTAAAATAAATTAAAGTATATTTACTATTTCTTTTATTTATTAATTTTATTATATATTATTTTTTTAATTTTTAGTAAAATTTATAGCAAAGTATGTAGCTACTTACTTAAAAACTACTATTATAAGTAAATATATAGCTATACTTAAATATAAAAACTAATTTTTAAACTATTACTTTATATAGCATAGCAAAGCATTAAGATATAATAGCAAGCAATAAAAAAAAAAGCTAAAAATGAGTTTTATTAACTATATATTCTTTTAATGTTTTTAAACAACTCAAAGAATTATATAATGCAAAATATAGTATTAGTAGCAGTAAAAATATATATATAAAACTAAAAAAAAAATAAAAAAAAAGTTATTAAAAAGCTTAATAAAATTAATATTTTAAAACATTAGTTTAATAGTATTATTTATATTTAACATATTTTTAACAGTATAGTAGCAAATTAAAAAAAATAAATATTTTTTTTTTTTTAATCTGTTTTAAAGCTTTATATAACTTAGAATATATATTATAATAGTTTAGCTTTATTAATTTAATAAATACATAATAAAATATATTTTAAGAATAGTTTTAAAACTTATATAAAGAATTAAATATACTAGTGTAAATATAACTAAATATAAATAAATATAAATAAAAGCAAAGTTAAAAGTAAATAGTAATATTATATTATATAAAGTAAGTAGCAGTATAGCTATAATAATATTATACAACAAAATTTTATAATTTTTTTTAATATAATTTAATAAGCAAAAAACAAAACTTATAGCTTAAAAAAAAAAACATTCATTAATTTATACTAAGATATAACAAAAAAATCCATTATTTTTTCTTTTTAACTATTGCTTTTTTTTTATAGGCCTTTAAAATACTGCGTTTTAAGCAACGCATAATTATAAGCAATATATTATCTTTTGTACTTTTGTTAATTGCATAAACCTTTTTATAAAAATTATGCATAAAAGCAATAGCTTTATTATTATTATTTTTATTTAAAGCTAAATTAAAGTTAATATTATTTTTATTAGTTGTTTTTAAATTAGTAAACTAAGTTAAAAATGCTAAAATATTTATATTAGTAATATTAAAAAATAACATTATATTTAAAACGTTTATTATTAATATTATTGTTTTAGTAAAGCTTTAACTAAAAAATATGCAAAAAACACTTTTAGTTTTAGCATTAATTATATTTCTGTTTTTAAAAATAAAGTGCTTAAAAAGTATTAATATAATAAGCAACTAAATAATAAATAAGCTTTTATTAATAAATTTTGCAATTTAAAGAATACAAAGCAAAGTTTTAGTTTTTAAGTTAGCTATGTTTTCTTTAATAATAGTTATAATTATACTAGTATGCTTTAATGCTATAATAAATGCTAATTGTTTTTAAATATGCTTTTAGCAACATAATAATAATAAATTAGCTATAAACAGTAAACTTAGCTTTTTAGTGCTAGCAAACTTAATTATATTAGCTATAATATAAAATATAAAGTTTTTTTTATTTTTACTAATAATAAAAGTTATTAAGTTTATATTTTTAATATTTAAGTTTTTTTTATTACAATTAGTAAAATTGATAATATTTATTATATTAATGTATTAATAGCAAATTGTATTACTAAGTACTTTTTTAGCAATATATTATACTAAGCTAAGCATATAAATTAAAGCTAACGTTAATACTTATTGTTTTTTGTTAATTTTAGTTAAAATAATAACAACTATAAAAGCAAAAACTAAACTTTTAGTTCTTAGGTTATACTATAAAAAACAAATAAAAAAAAAAATTAATGCCTTTTATTTTTATTTTTAAGTAAGTTAAATATATATATAATTTATAACACTAGTTATAATTACTATAAAAAGCTAATGCTAATTTAAATCGTTTTGTTTAACATTAAAAATAAATATACTAAGTTTTATAAAGATTTTTAAACAATTTAAAATATTATTTACTAATATAGTATTTTTATTAGTTTTAAAGTAATTTGTTTAAAATAAGGGTTAATATAAGCAAAAAAAAACGCATTATAATATGTTAAGCTATTTACTATAGTTATTTTATATTAATATATACTTAATTAAACAAAAATAGTATTATATGCTAAAGCACTATATTAATTAATAACTATTTTTAAGTAATTAGTAAACTTAAGTTTTATATTATACTTTATATTTAAGTAGTTCTATATATTATAAGTTATATTATTAAACTAGCTTACTATTATAAAAAATAGAGAAAATAATAAAACATAGTTGTAACTTATAAAAAAAAAAAATTAGTTATATTAAATTTATGCTTTTAAATTTATAATAAAGTTTAAAATATTTAATAAAAAAAAATAAAAGCTATAATAAAAAGTATAAAAAAAGCAATAAAAAAACTATTATATAGTATAGTTATTTTTAAGAAAGCTGTTTAATATAAATATATATATATATATATATATATATAATACTTGTTAAAAAAATAAAAACATATTAAAAATTATACTTTAAAACTGCTAAGCATAATATATTAAGTATAAAGCTAAAAGTTTAGCAAATAAACTAGTAAAACTAGTTTTATAGATTTTAAGAAAATTTAAAGGCTATAACCTTAATATAATATTTTATAAACTTTGGTAAAAAGACATTAAACTATTTCTTTAGATTTTTAAGCAGCTAAAAAAGAATTAAAGTATAAACTATAGTAAAAGTGCTAATTATGTATAATATTTTACTTCTTATAAAGCTAAAGCATTAGCTATTATTAAGCTACTTATAACGTTTTAGTTTTAAATTAAATAAACATTTTTAACTAGGTTTAATTTATTATTAAGTATTAAAATTGCTATGTATATTAATAAAGCTTTATAATGGTTTAGTTTATTAGTTACTAGCTTAATTAATTATTTTAAGAATATTTTATATAGATTTATAAAATTAGTTATGTAATGTTAAGCTACTTTTAAAAGTATAGTTAAGCAATAAATACTTATAAATGCTATAATACAATTATATAAAAAGTAATTAACCTAAAAAGTAAAAATTATAACTTAAAATAAAACTAATAAAAATAAACAAAAAAAAAAACAAAAAAAAATAAAACAAAGCAATAATGCTTATGCTACTACTATTTAAAAAGCTTATATAAAGTAAGCAAATTAAACTATTAGTAAAATTTATTATTATATAAAGATATGTTATAATAACTTTTATAGGTTTATAAACCTTAGGACTTTCTTTTTATTAAAACTTATAAATTTAATATTATATAATATATGATTAAGATTTAACTATAAACATAATATATAAATAACGTGTGCTATTTTATAGTATTATTTTATTAAAAAATTAACTTTTAAACATTAAACTAAGCACTAGTAATATATAAATATATTAAAACAATAAAACAAAAAGCATTAATTTTTTTTTTTTTTTTTTAGAAGATTTAATTATAAACGTTAAGCATTATTAGCATGTGCTATATTATAATTTTATACTTAGTAACATATGCTATTTTATAGCCTTATTTTACTTAGTAGCACGTGTTATTTTGTAGTTTTATACTTAATAGCGTATGTTATTTTGTAGTTCTATTGTAATAATAAAACAAAAAGCATTAAATTTTTTATTACTTACTTATTGTTTAAAAATAAATTAGCACTTTTTTATTATTTTTTATTTTTTTAATTTAAAAGATCTAAAAGCTACAAAACTGCGTTATGCTAAATATAATTTATTAACTATATTATTTTTAGAGATTTTAGGCATAAAATTAATATTAGCATATATTATTATAATACTAAAAGTACATCTAGTAAATTTTAGGTTTAAAAAAATAACAAGTTAAAACTAGATTAATTTTAGTATTTAAGTTAAAAAATCTGTATTAAAAGTTATAAATGGTTTTATTTTTTAAGCTTTTTTTATAATTAAAGTTAAGCTTTTAAAAGCTACAATAATAATTAAAACATAAAAAAAGTATAAAGTTTAATTAAATAGCTTTAAAAGTTATTTTGTTTATATATTATTAGCAATAAAATTATGTAAAATGTTATACTTAATTAAGCAATAATTAATTAGTTATATAATTAACTATATTAATATAAATAATTTTATTTAGCTAATATTTTAAAAAGTTTAAATAAATAATTACTATTGTTTAAATATTATTAAGTAGTTATATATTTTATATTAAATACTTTAACAGTAAGATTAAAAAAACATAAATATTACTTTACGTTTAAAAAAAGTTAAAGTATAGTTTTATTAAAACTTGTTTATTTTTATGCATTTATGCTTTATATTACTATATAATACAAAAGGTTTTATAAAGCAATAAATAGCTAATAAATTATTTTAGATATAAAAGTATATAAAGCTGTAAATTAAACTAGGTTTTCTAAAAAAATCTAGAACTACGCTAATAAATGCTTTTTTATTTAAATTTAAACGTTGTTTACTTTTAGGTTTATTGCTTAAATACTAAGATTTTATAGCTTAACTATTTAAATATGATTTAAATAGCTATTATATTTTTAAACTTAGTTTAATGTTATATTATAGCTATTTTAAATTAAAGTATTAGTACTATTAAACTTAGCATATTTTTTATAAATAACAAAAACTATAAAAATACTATATAAAAATAGTTTATATTATATTTAATTTTTAATAGAAGTAATTAATATATAACTGTTTTTTTTTTTTATTATATAATATTAACTTAATTACTACTTATATAATTAGCATAATGCTTTGCTAAAAAACTAGTTATAACATTTTTGTTATTTAAACTTCGGACTTTTTTTCGTTTAATAACTTATTGCAACATAATAATCTATAGATACTTTTATAATAGTTTACTTAAAATATAAGTTTTTAATGCCTTTAGATTTACTAATATATAGATTATTAATATAAAAAAGCAAACTTTAAATACTTTTAATTTTGTAGCGTAGCTTACTAGTTGTCTAATTTTTTAGAATTAATTAAACAAATTTGTTTTGTTTATAAGTCTTAAACTATAAAAACAAATGCGTTCTGCGCTATTTTTATTTTTTACGGCTAAAAGTTTTTTTTTGTTTAATTTATTAATAACGTTTAATATAACTTTAACTTTTTTATTGCTAAACTTGCTTTTTTATTATTATATAATGTTTTATTTTGCTTTAAAAAACAATATTAGTTAAAAAAACTCTAAATTATTAGCAATTATTATGTTAGATAAAACAGTATTAAAACTTAATATGTTTAGTCTTAAAACAATTCTTTTATAAAGTTTTATATAATAACTATTTTATAGCATAACTTTTTATTAAAGTTACTTATAAAAAAACTAAAGTTTTGCTTTAATATATAAACATTATAAAAAAAAAGTATAAACATTATAAACTATTTAATATTAGTTTTAATTAATATAAACTAGTTTAATTTAACTATTAAGCAAAAATTATTTAACGTACGTAAAATACTATAAATAATATTTTTTTTTTTTTTAATTTTTGCGTTGTTTGCTAATAATATTTATGTAATAATTTAATGCGCTAAGTTAATTAAGTTAATAATACTAATTTAAACTAAAACAAGAATTTTGCAAAGATTATTTAATGTTACTTATGTTTTTTATGTATTATAAAAACTAAGGAGCAGCTTATATAAATATGTTTATTTTACATTAAATTTATTAACGCTAAGCAAATGCTAAAATATGCTATAGCTAATTATTTTAATACGGGCTATTTTTATTAATATTTTAAAGAGCTACGTTGTTTTAGTTTTATAAAAAAACAATTAATTTTTTTGCATATTCCGTACGGATATATTATTAAGTTTTATACTAAAGATTAAAAACAATTAGCAAATGCTTATTGCTAATTAAAAAAACAAATTATAGTTTAAAAACAAAATGTTTTATATATTACTATTGTTTTGCTTTATATAGTTTTTAGTTTACGTAATATTATTTAAGTTTTTTAAATAAATACTATAAAGCTTAAACTATAAAATGCTAAAGATTTATTATATATATATTATTAATAAGTTGCAAATGCTTTAGCTTAATTAAAAGTTAATAATTTATTATATGCAAATATTTTTATTAATAATGTAGCATTAGCTAGTTTTTTAGTTAATAATATATTATTATTATTAATAAATAAAATATATATTCTTGCTAAAAAAAATCTTAATATTGCTTAAGCAAACTATATAACTAACTAAAACTTTATTTTTAGTATATTAATTAAGCAATTATAAAGCTTTTAATATATTTTTAGCACTAAGCAGTAGTAGCAGCTTAGCTTAATAAAACAAAATAATTTAATAAAGTTTAATACATTTGTAGTATTTAATAAAAACAGAAATATTTAAAAAACTAGTATTAATAAAAACGCTATTTTAAAGATTAAAAGAACTATATTAAGCATAAGTTTTTATAGCGCTACTTTACTTAAAAGTAATATTAATACTGCTTGTTTTATAGCAAAAACTGTTAATTTTGCTAAAATTAATAATATAAAATATTTTAAAATATAGCAGTATATTAGCTTTGCTAACTGTTTTAATAAAGATTTTTATTTAAAGGCATTTTTGCATTTTTTTTTATATAAGGAAAAAAAGCATAAAAACGCTTTTGCTATTAAAAATAACGTTTATGCTTGCAATACTAGCGTTAATTAAAACGTTTAAGTTTAGTATTGTTTTTTGCAACATAAAAGTTATTATGCAGCAGATTTTTTCTTTTTATTTTTACTTATAAATAATAAGATTTAAAATAACAGCACTTTTATTTTAAAGGCTTTAATTAAACAAAACGTATAAGCTGCAGTTTAAAAAGCATGCTGCTTTTTAAGCCTAGCAGATTTAAATGCTAAAAAGCGCTTTGTTTGCTATTATAAATATTATAGCAATTTATATATTAAAACTATACTAAAAAATGTTTAATTAATTAAGTATAAATAGTTTTACTTTTATAAACAAAAAAATATTTTTAAAAGTTAATTATAATTATTAATTATTATGTATAGCTTACTTATAATTTAGTTTACTATTAATCTTAAGAATTAAAGCAGCTTTATAATTTTTAAAATAGTGCTTTTTAAAAACTTAATACAAGCTAAAGCATTAAATAAGTACTAAGTAAGCTTTAATAATAATTAATAAAGCTTTAAATTTGCTAGAATTATATATTAAAATCTTATAGCTACTGCTTAAATGTTTTAAATATATATAAACACGTTTATTAAAAACGTAGTAAAAGCTAAAGCATTTAGTAAAATTGCTATATATTATAATATAATAAAAAGCAATAATTAAAAAAGCCTTTATTTGCATAAAATATTATAGCTAGCTAGTAATACTATAATATATAAACTAATTAATAATTTAGCTACTAATAAAATCTTAGGCTTAAAAAAGCGTATTATTAGCTATATAAATTCTTTTTTTAACAAAATGCATTATGCTTACTAAGTAATTAAAATTTAAAATACTAATAAAACAAGTAGTATTTAAATAACAATTTAATTAATAATGTTAGCTATATTATTATTTATATTAACGTTTTAAATATATTAAAGCATTTTTAGTTTAATAAAACATTATTAATATTATATATAAAACAGCAGCATGCTTTTTTAAACGCTTATAATAACTGTTACGCTTATATAAACATTTGTTAAAAAAAACCACATAAAGAAACAACTTGTTAATTTAGCTATTTTTAAACATTAGTAAAAGTAATACATATAACTAAAAATAGCTTTATTAAAATTAAAAAGAACTATTTGTATGTTAATAAAACTAATTTAATTATAGCATTAATATTTTAATGCAACTATAACTTTATATTTTTACAAAAACGCTTTTAAACTTTTTTTATTATATATTATATGCTAAATTATATAACAAAAATGCTAATTAAACATTATAAACTTATAATATTTGTAAAAAAAATCCTAGATTAAATAGCGCAATATTAACAAAAATAATCTTATAAAAAAAACATAAAAAAAATAAAAAGTAATTTTATTGTGCTATTTTTTATAACAAATAATAAAGCTAATATAATTTTCTGCAGGTTTATAGCTTTGCTTTTTAATAAATTAGCAACTGCTTAAAAGCTTTTAGCTATTAAAGTTTATGCTAATTTGCTTAAAATGCTAAACTATTATTTATTTATAAAAAACTAAGCTATAGTTAACTTTAATTACTTTTATATTTATGCATTAAAGGTTTTTTTATAATGCATAATTAACTGCTTTAGTTTTAATGCTATTTAGCTATTATTAAACTTATTAAGCAAAAAAAGTTAAGTTTTTTTTTATATGCAAGTTTATATGTATAAAAAAACAATGCTTTAAAACATATGTTTGTATAATTATATAAGTAGCTTTTATTTTACAGAAAAACTAAAAAAGGAATTATTATTATATTATTTTCCAATAAACAAAAATACTTCTTTTTTTAAAAGAATAGTTTAAAAGCTTATTAATAAAAAGCAGATTTTAGTTCTTAATAAACAACCTATTAATAGCATAAATATAAACGATTTAAATCGAGGCGCTATATTAAAGCTTTTATTATTTGTTTTATAGCATTGTTTTAGTACTTTAATTAAAATGCCTGCTTTTAAACTTTAGAATTATTATTATGCTTAGTTAAATAGCAAGCTTTTATTTAAAGTTAGAAATTTAGATTAACTAAAAAAATTAAAAAAAAAAGCAGCAAAAAACGCTAAAGTATAAAAAAATTAACAAGCTAATTTAATAAATAATAATAACTTACTATTTAATAATAATTAGCAACTAATAAACATAAAAAAAAACTAGCTAAAAAAATCTCTGCATTTTTTATACTATAATTTTAACCGGTTTAAATAGTTATTTAAAAAAGTAAATAAGCTATTTAGTATATTAAATAACTTTAAATAACTTATTTAGCAAACAAACGTTAAAAACGTTAAAAATACACGTTTTAATATATTTACTAAAAATTAAACAAATATTTTTAACTAAATAAAAAATAATAAAAATAGTAATAATATTATACTAGCTAAATAAATTAGCATTGCACTAATATAACTAATATAACTTAAATTAGTAATTTTAAAAAACTATATTAAAGAAAAAAATAAATATATTGTTTTAAAAAAGCTAAGTTATATATATAACTATAAAAACCTAGTTAAAAAAAGTAAATTTATAATACTAAGTTTTAAGTTTAATTAAAACTAATAGTATTTTTAAATATTAGTATTAAATAATTTTAAAAGCAATACTACTTTTATTAAATATTTTTTTTTAATAAAATACTGCATTATTAGCTATATAATATGTGCAAAAAAAAGTTTAAATGTAAAACAAAGTAAAATAGTTTTGCTTGTGTGCTAAAAGCTTAACTTTAATGCTAACGCAATACAAAAAAATGTATTAAAACTACTTATTACTATTAGTTTTTTAAAAAAACAAAGCAGCACTAAAAAATCTGTTGTTATTTAAGCTATATATAAAGTATTCCTTTAGTTAAGAAAAAAAAACAGAATATTAATTACTGTTTTTATTAAAAGCACAGCAGCAAATATTAATAACATTACAATATATTTAGCAATAAAGTTTAAAGTACATAATAAACAAACTTTTTAAAGTTTAACATTAAAAAATAAAAGTATTATATAATTATAGCAAAATAAGCTTGTTTTTATTATTAATAAAATTAGCATAGTTTTAGCTAAACTTTTATTTTAAGTTAAAAAAGCTATGCATAAAAACTATAATATAAAGAACAAAAAATAATTTAATAGCTTTTTATATATTTTTATAGCTAGCAACTTTACTTAGTTTTTTTTAATAAGTAGCACATTGCTAGCTAAAAGTTTAACAAATTTAATAGCTTTTATATAAACAATATATAGCTATACTTTAAGTAAGCACTTAATATATAAAAAATAAAAAAAATGCTAATAATAAAACTTAAAAAGCAACAATTATAATTTTAGCAATTAATATATATAAAATATAAATAACAAACATAAAAGTTATACTACTTATAAAACTATTAAAATTATAAGCAATAGTAATAAAAAAGTAATAATTGCTTAAATTGCTTGCGTTATTAAAAAAGCTAAAAGCTTAGTACTAATAAAAAACGTTATAAAATTAGTTTGCTTAAAACAGCAAATAAAAACATAAAGCAATATGCAATTGCGTAGTTTTTTAAATTAATTTTGCTTTAAAACTTAAACCAAAAAAAACTAAAATATATTAAATGCTTAAATAACAAATAACTTTTTATTGCTTTATTTTAGGCTTATTAATAAATTTTAATTTATTATACGTAATAATAAGCTGCAGTATATTGTTAACTTTAAAGCAGCATAGTTGTTTTTATAGTGCAATAATTATGCTTTATTTTTATTTATTTTTTTGTTAAAACATAAGCTAAGTATACTAACAATAAAATATCTTACTAAGGTTTAAAAACACTTATATGCATAAATAAATGCAAATAGTAAAAAAAAAAAAAAAAGTTCTTATAAAAACATAAAATTTAACTTAGCTATTTTAGCTTATAATTTATTTAGTAAAGAAATGCTAATTATTATAATAACTAATATTTATTTTAGTTTAAGTATAATAAACAAAAGTAAATTTTTAGCAAAAAAGTTTATTTTGTTTTTTATAGCAATATATATTCGCTTAGCGCTAAGTATTTATTTTTATATAAAATTGCTTGCTTGTATCTTTATTAAAAAAGTAAATAATAAAACAATATATTATTTAGCTTTAAAAAGTAATATTATACTATTATTTCTTAGTTCTAAAAAACAAAAAGTAAAAGTATTAAAAGTTATTAAATTGCTTATTATTTTTAGCTAAACAAGCATAGCTTATATAACTAGCTTAGCTATAACTAAATATAAAGCTTAAAAAAAAACGTTTTTTAAAGTTGCTTTATGTTTAAACAAAACAGCAAATAGTAGTAAAAAAACTAACAATAAAAAAAAGAGCAGCAAAAAATTCTTATTTATATATGTTTAATTATTAAAGTTTACTAATTTAAATAACATATAGTTGCTTAGCAGTATAAAGCTAAATGTTTTTTTAAATACTTGTTTTTTTGTTAATTGCTAAACATTAATAAATAAGTTAAATAGTATAAACATAAAAACTAAATTAAAAAACAAATTTATTAATATAAAAGAAAAAAAAATATAAAATAATCAAAATTTTATAATATATTAACTATTTGCTAAATAATTTGCATACTAAATAAAAAACTAATAGTTTTTAGCTTAAAGAATTAAGTTATAATAACTATAAGCATTAAAATAATAAAGCTTTTAAAAATATAAAATAGCATTATATTTAGTAGTAATATACTATATATATTAGTTAAACCAATTAATTACTTAATTAATTAGTTAATTAATTAACTGAACTTTTTATACTAATATATCTTACTATATTATAAATAAAGTTTGCTATATTTAAAACCTTTTAAAAGATATATAAAATAGCTAAAGCTTTATACTTAACGTTAAAATAAATTAATTAATTAATTAATTAATTAATAATATGTTAACTATTAAAAATGCTTAGCTTAACTGTTTAGTATGTTTAGTTTATTAATTAAGCTAGCGCTGCTTTAGCAACCTTTATATAAAAGCTGCTTTTATGCCGTATGTATATTTATGTTTTTTTTTTGCTACTTTACTTTTTTACTTTTTACAAAAAAAGTAGGTTTTTTATAATAGTTAATATGTTTTTTAGCTTATTTATTGTCCCTTTAAACTTATTAATAGCTAGCTATAGCATTAATAGCATATTAATTAGCTAAATAAATAAATAGTGCTTATAAAACAAAAAAAAGAAAGAAAAGTTGTTATATGTTCTTTAATGTTACTTTTTTTTTAATTTAAAGCACTTTTTAAGTTTTAAAATAGCTAGCTTATAGCGCACTTTAAAACTTGTAAAAAGCTTATGCTTTTTTTAATATATATGCTTAATTAACTTTTTTGCATATAGCTATATAAAATATATAAATAAATAATAAAATAAATTGTAATAAATAAAGTAATTATATAATATATTTAAGTATAGCTTAATTATAATATAGTTAAACAAAAGGTATACCTGTTTTTTTATAAACTTAGCAATAGATTTAAAACATATAAAAAGAACAAACAGTAAAAGTTATAAAGGTTTAGCATTAATTAAGCATATTTTATTTAATTATTTTATTTTTTTAATACTAATTAATTTATTATACTAAAATGTATACTATATAGTTTATTTAGTACATAAAAGTATTAAACTAGTATTTATAGCTATGCTACTTTATTTTATGCTATTTTATTTTAGTAGTAATAATGAAATTAGTGCTAAAAACTAAAAA
>MU401008.1:0-13818 GCA_022578965.1 Xylaria sp. FL1777 | reverse complement strand
ATTTTATTTAAATAACTAGTTTTTATTAAATTTAATTTTAAAGCATTTAAAGCTTTTAATAAAAAGCTTTACTAAATTAAAAATATTTATAATATGCAATAAATTAAAAAGTTACTTTGTTTTTTTTTAGTTTTAAATTTAAAACATATTTTTATGTTTTGCTGCTTTTTTTTAGGTATTTTTATAAATTAATAAACTAAGCATAAATTTTATAATATAACTAAAGCTAATATATTATTTTTTTATATTGCTAAAGTATATATAATTATAGCTTTATTATTAAATATATATATATTTTTAATAAGTAATTTTTTATAATAATTTATTAGTATTTATTTTTATAATAATAAAATATAAACTTAAATAATTAATACTTTTGTTTAATTTAAAGTATATATTAGCTATAAGTTTATTTTAAAACAACTAAATAAAATAGCTAAATAAAATTATATATATAATAGCTAATTAATTAATATTTTAGTATTTAAATTAATAAATATATAGCTTAATTTAAAGTATATTGCTTATAATTTAAATGTTATATTTATATATAATAATTTTAACTTTAAAAATAATATTTAAAATTTTAGCATAAATTATAAAAATATTATATAAAATTTAATTAACTGTTTTATAATTGCTAGTTTAAATATGTTTAATTTATTTATGTAGTTATAATAATATACTACTATTTTTTTTAAAAGAAAATAGCTTTTTTTTTATTTAATGCTAACTTTAGCTTATATAAATAAAGCAACTAATTATTTATTAGTTTATATTATTTGTTTTTTATTTAAATTATTACATTTAAAAAAGTTTGCTTTATTTTTAAATATTATATAACTATAAAATAATATTAGTTATATTTTATAAACTTTTATTATTTATAAAAACAAAAAAAAAATATTTAAAGTATATTAAGTTTATAATACTTTTATAACAGACCTATTATATATTAATATAACAGGTTTACCTTTAGGGTTTTAATTTGCAAGTAATAATAGGATTTTTAACAGTAGTTCATTAAAGAGGTTTTTAAAGTACTTTTACTACTATGCATTAATAAAGGTCTTAAAAAATTAAAAGTAATAAATGTATTAATGTTTAGTAGTTATAAAAAATTAATAGCTAAAGAACTAAAACTAAATAAATAACTAAATATAAAAAGTACATAATTATATAAACAAAAAAAAAGTAAAAAAAGTAGTAATTTCTTTTAAATTATTATAAGTTTAATAAGCACTAAATTATTATAAGCTTAATAAGCTTTAAATTACTATAAGCTTAATAAGCTTTAAATTATTATAAGCTTAATAAACTAAATAAGTTATTATATAACTTTAGCTTTAGCTAGCAAAAAAAAAAGTACAAAATATATATAAAAGCATTAAGCTACTTTAAAAGCTACTTTAATACTAATTTTATAATATTATTTCTTTTCTTTTAAAATTGTTGTTTTAATAATTTTTCGTAAGTATTCTTTTTTCTTTTTTTTTTTATATATTATAATATTAAAACGCATTAAAAAAACTAATTGCTTATTTAAAACAAAACAAAAACTTATTTTTGCTTTTTTTATTAATTTTACTAATTATAAAGTTATGCTTTATTTTTGCTGCTTTAATTAATTATTAACGTATAAAATAACAAATAATATATTTTGTTGTTTTAAATGCGTATATGCTAGTTGCTTTTGCAATAAATTAAAAGTTTTAATTAACTTAATTAATAATATAGTTTTTAAATACTATTGTTTTAAAAAAAAAAAAAAAGCAAGTAAAGCAATAGTTATTTTTAGTTTAAAAAAAATTAAAACAAACTTAAAATAGCTTTAATTTTATTTTAAGCAAGTTAGCTTAGCTTTATATATAAAAACGTTTTTTAAAAGTAAAAAGTATTAAAATAGTTTAGCAAAAGCTTTAGTTCTTAAATAAACTAAACAAAATAAAGCACATTAAAAAAGAATAAAAAGCGTTAGTAAAAAAGCAAAAATAATAAAAAAAGCAAGCTAAAGTAATGCAAGCTGCTTTATTTAAGTTTAATTAAAATTTCTTAAGTGTTTTTTTTAAAGTTAACTTTTTTTTTTTAGTTTTAAGCAGTTAAAATATTAGCAATAAAACTAATTTATAACTACTTTAATAATCTTTAAGTATTTTTTAGGTTTTTAAGTATTATTAACATATAAATATTTTTTTTATTTAATAAAATATTTTAAGTTATTGTTATTTTAACAGAAATTTAATATATTTTTAACTTTATAAACATTTTAATTTATTTTTATTTTTAGTTATGTTTTAATAAATGTTTTAATAAATGCTAGTTTTAGTAAAAAAATATAAAAAATAAAATAAATTTGCATATTTTTTAATAATAATAGTTTATAGTTAATAAATAAAATAACTTTTTTAATTTTAAAAAAGCTAAATTTTTTAAATTTTAATTTATTGCTTAGTTGTTTTGTTTTAATTTAAAAAATATTAATGTTTATATTTTATTTTTATTATAATAAGTAAACCTTGTTTTTTTTTTTAAAGATTAGTTCTTTAGTTTGTTTTTTATTATAGTATACTAACATTTATTGTTATAAAAATTAAAAGCATAATTATAGTTTAGCTTATAATGTTTTAATTTTTGTTATAATAGTTCTTGCTTAAAGTACTATAGTTAAAATAGCAAGTACTTTTATTAATGTTTTTTTTTGTTTTTTAATAGTTGCTTGCTATTTATAAATAACTTTATGCAAAAATATGTTTATATTTTTGTTTATTAATATATTATATAAAATCTATGCTATTAATAATAGTTTTATTTAATTATTTTATTAATAGTTAATATAACTTTATAAATATTGTTTTAATATTTAGTTTAGTTTTTTTGTTTATTTATTTGTTTATAAGTAGTAAACAGTTAAAAACTTTAGTTTAATATTAATAAGTTTAAAAAAGCTAATTTTAAACTTAAAAATAAACAATTTATTTTAGTTTAAAATAATTTTTTTTAGTAGTTTATGCTTATTTAAATATTAATATATAAAAATATATATAAATTGTTTAGCTATTATATTTTTTTTAAACAGTAAAAAATAAACATACTTAGTAAATTTATTAATAATAATTTATATTTTATTATATTATATTTTTATAACTAAATTAGTTAATAAAAATAATACTATAATAAAATCTTAAGCAATAATATATTATGTTTATTTAAATATTTATATAAGTTATAATAGTTTATAAAGCTTATGTTAAGCTGCTTTAGCTTTATTATAAATATTATACTTTTTTATAATAAATTTAACTATATTTTATAGTTTTAAAAAATTGTACTTTTTTTATAATTGTTAAACTATTTTTATTACTTTTTAGTATTTATATAATAAATATTTATAAAATTTTTTAATAAACTTATTTTATAAAAATTTTAGTAAATAAACTTTATGTTTATATATTAGCTTATTATTTTTTAATTTTTTGTGTTTTTATAGTTATGCTAACTTTTTTAAGTTATAAGCTTATTATAGCTATATATTTATAAGATTTTTAAGTATAACTTTAATTTTTAAGCTTTTATTTTTTTAAGAATATAATACTTAAATGTTTTTTTTTAAAACTTTAAATTTTTTTTAACTTTATTAACTAAATATGTTTATTTAAATGTTTTCTTTTTTTTTAATATAACATATTTTAAAATTAAACTTAAAAAAAAAAACTATTTAATTTTTATATTGTTTAATAATTTTTTATATAGTTATAAATTTTATTAAGTTTTAATAATTTAAATAAATTTTAATTAGTTTTATAGTTTTTATAAAAAATAGTTCTTATTTTTTAAGTGCTATAATAATTATAAGCAGTTCTTTGTTATATATAAAGTATTATAATGCTGCATTTTATAGTGCTTTAAAGTAATAAACTATTAAGTGCTATTTTTTGTTATTTTTTAGTTGTTTTAAAACTTTTGCAATTATATTATTTAAAGCATTTATTTTTAGCTTTTTTTTTTTTTATAAATTAAATAGTTTAACTATAAGGTTAAAAATAACTTTTAGTTTTAGTTTTTTAAAAGCTTTTTAAGCTTTCTTTAAAATTAAAAAGAATTTTTTTTCGTATTTTTTTTTTATATACTTTATAAAGTAAAATGCTATTTTTTTAAAGTCTTAAATTAACATTTAAACATAGTTTAAAAATCTTAATGCTTATTATATATTTATAACAGTAGCTAAATTAAATATTTTCTAGTTTTATACTATATTAATTTTTAACTATTAAATTTATATTTATTTTAAAGTAATTATAAATCTTAAAAAGTTAATTTTTTATATATGCTATATATACTTTTTTGTATTAAGTTATAATTTTGCTTGTTTAAGTATTTTTAATACTTAAATTACGTGTTTTTTATGTTCTTTTAGTGTTTTAAAGTAAATTAAAATATTATTTAAATAAATAAACATAAACTTATTTAAAAACTTTTATAAAATTATTATTATTATATATTAAAAACTAGCTAATATATTTTATAGTTTTTATAGCATAACTATATATTTATATAGTTTATATACTGTTTATATAGCAGTTTTTTATTTTTTTCTTTTAGCTATTTTAATAGTATAATATTTATTTAAAATATTAATTACTATAAACTATTTTGCTTAATTAATATTTTCTTTTATAGTTATTAATAAAATAAAAAAGTATTTATTTATAATAATAATTACGTTTAATAGTTAATAATTAATTATTATTTGCTATACTAGTTTTTTTTTTTTATTAATTAGTTGTTTTTTATTTTTTATTTTAAGTACTAGTACTATAAAGTATTTAGCAAATAACTAAAATTTTTTTAAAAATCCTTTTGCTAAATTTTTTTAAATATATTTCTATAAAGCGTTTGTTTTGTTTAAGCTTATATAGTATACTTAATAAAGCTTTAATTAATATTTTTTTTTAATAAAAATGTAGTAATTCTATAAGCTATATTTAAAAAGTTCTTTTTTTTCTTTTTTTTTAAATAGTTTGTAAAATTTATAATATACCTTTAGTATTCTGTTCAGGATTTTTTTTGCAATTTTTCTGATTTTTTTGCTTTGTTTTTTACTTTCTTAATTAATAGTTTTTGCTTTTTATTAAATTAAAAAGTTGCTAGTTTTTAGCTATAATATTCCTAAAATAATATTATAATTAAATATATTAGCAATATTTAATACAATTTATTTTTTATATTTTTATATAAATATATTAAAAGGTTTAGTTTTTTTAAGTATATAATTATTATTATAGCTAAAAGTACTTCTATTAAATCTTTTAATTTTTTAAGATTTTTGTTTATATTTCTAAAGAATTTTATTTTGTTTTGCTACTTTAAATAAAATTATATTAGTTTATACTTTTAAATTAATTAAAGTATTATATTTTCTTTTTTAATATATAAGTTTAACTTTAAATTAGTTTTGCTAGTTATTACATTAAACTTTACGTAAAGCTTTAGTTTTTTTAGCTATTTACTGCTTTTTTAGTAAGTATTTATTTTATTTTTTGATTTTTTTTTATAAAATGTTTAAATGCTTGTTTTATTTTGCACTTTAGATGTTATTATGCTTTATTTTGTTTTTGCTTTTAGTTAAGCTTTAAATTATAGTTTTTAAGCTTTTTTACTTTTAGCAACTATTTTTTAATATAATTATGCTTTAATTAGCTAGTAATATTTATAGCAGTTATTTTTATATTTTTTTAAAATAATGTTATAAGTATAATTAAAATTCTTTTTAAATGTTATAAATTTTTATAGATTTTTATAGTAAACTATAGTTATAACTAACCATTTTAATTCGTAAAAGTTCTATATTTTTATTTTTATAATTTGTTTAAAAAACTAATTATTTTTTAGTTTATTAAGTAAATATTAGTAGCAATAATATATTATATAGCAATTTTATAATATTTTATTATATCTTAAATTTTTTAAGCATAAAATATTATTATTGTTTTTTATTATAGTTTTATTATAATAATAACTTTTAGTAATTAATTAAATTATTAGCTTTAGTTTTTAAAACGTATTAATTTTTGCGCTAATTATTAATGCTTTTTTATTTTGTTGCATTTAAAGCAATTTAAGCTATAAAAATACTTTATTTATTTTTATTAGTTTTTTTTTTGTAGTATTTTTTATAGCTTTTAATCTTATTTGTTTTTGCTTTAAAGTTTTATAAGTTCTGTTTTTTTAAGTTTATTTAACAACTAAATATTTTAGTAGTTCATAATTAGTTTAATAATTATACTATTTATAATTATAGTTTTATTCTTTTAAATATAACTTTTTTTTAAGCTATATTTTAAGCTTTAATAGTTTAAAGTTTTTATAGTTTTATAAATTTGCTAATTATATTAACTTATTACTTTTTATTGTTTGCTATTTTTAATTAAACTATTTTTTTAAATTATATATTAAATAACTTTAATTATTTATATAGCAAATATATCTTTTTATAATTTATTTTAATAATTATAAAGCTTTTAAATAATATTTATATGCTTGTTTATTTTAATTTATATAAATAAAGCATTTAAATTTATTTAGTATAGCACTTTTGTTTTAACCTAAAATAATAACTTTATATTTTTGCTTTAAAAACATATTTTTTAAATTGCTTTATTGTTTTTTATTGTTTTAAACTTTTATAACTTATATTTTTTTCTTAAGTTAAAAAATCTTTCTTTTTTTATAGCTTTTTTTTTTTATTCTTTTTTTTAAATTAGCATTATTTTTAAAAGTGTTCTTTTTTTTTATAGTTATAACATTTAACTTTAAACATATTTTAAGATTATTATTTTTAAACTTTACTAATTTGCTTAAATCTTTATTTAATATTCTTTTAAATATTTTTTTTTTTGTTTTTTTTAGTTTTTTTAGTTTTAAAATACTAATTAAATAATTATTAATTAATTATAATAGCTATATTAATATATATATTAATTTTTGCTAGTTTATTTATTTTATATAGTTTATTTTAAACTTAAGTCTTAAGTTTACTATAAAATAAATAAAATAATGCAAGCTTAAATAATTTTAAAATTGCTACTAATTGTTTAAATTTTATAGCATAATTTACTGCTGCTTTTATTTGTTTTAAGCAATAAAATGCTTTTTTTATATGTTTTGCTTTTTAAGTGTTTTTAAATAATGCTTTTATTTAATTTTTAAACTTAATGTAGTTTTTAAAAATTTCTTTTATTTTTAGCTTAAAGTTAGTTAACTTATTAACTTTTAAAAAAATTTTTAAAATAAATTAAAACTATTTTAATACTTTTTTTAATAAAAATTATAAAGTAGTTATTATTTTTTAATCTTTTTTTATAATAGTAATAAAGTACTATTTTAAATAAAGTTTAGCATAAATTAAAAAGGTTTTTATATTTATAAATTTATTATAAAGCTTTAAAGCAATAGGTTTAAAACTTTTAATGTTTAGCATTTTTAATATTATAAATAATTTTAATAGTAAAAGTAATAATAATAATAAAAAGTTAGGTTTTTTATTTTAAGTTATTATTTTAAATATAATAATAATAAAAATAAACGTTAAGTTTATTAATAGTAATATTAATATTAGTTATAATATAATTATTTGTTTAAAGCTTTAACTTATTATTATAATAGCAAGTATTATTGCTGCTTTAATTATTATAGCTAATGTTTATGCTAGTTTAAAGGTTATAATGCTTAATGTTTAAGCTATTTTTTAAGTTAAAATAACTAATTTGCTTTATAGCACTAGTGTTAATATTAGTTCTTTTTTATTACTACTGCTTAACTTTTTTTTTTTTGCTATTGCTTTTTTTTTAATAAAAGTAACTAATAAAAGTGCTAAAGTTTGTTGTTTTAATATATTACTAGTTTTAAAAGTTTTTAAAATCTTTAAACTTAATTTTTAACTTTTTGTTTTTAATAATATAACTTAAATTTAGTTTTATTAATTATTAAGTAAAGTTTATTTATATAATATTATTTAGCATTTTTGTTTTTTGAATATTTTTTTAATATACTTTTAAAAGTTTATTTTATAAATTGTTTATTATTTAATTTTTTATACTAATATTTGTTTTTATATGTTAAGTTTTATTAATTAAAAAGCTATTAAAATATAATAAACTTATTATATATTAATATAATAAATTTGCTTTTAGGGTTTTAATTTGCAAGTAATAATAAGATTTTTAATAGTAATTCGTTAAAGAAGTTTTTAAAGTACTTTTATTACTATATATTAATAAAAGTTTTAAAGAATTAAAAGTAATAAATATATTAGTGCTTAGCAGTTATAAAAAATTAATAGCTAAAAAACTAGAACTAAATAAATAACTAAATATAAAAAGTGCATAATTATATAAATAAAAAAAAAGTAAAAAAAATAGTAACTTTTTTTAAATTACTGCAAGTTTAGTAAGCATTAAATTACTGTAAGCTTAGTAAGCTTTAAATTACTGTAAGCTTAATAAGCCTTAAATTACTATAAGTTTAATAAACTAAATAAGTTATTACGTAACTTTAGCTTTAGCTAACAAAAAAAAAGGTGTAAAGTATATATAAAAGCATTAAGCTGCTTTAAAGGCCACCTTAGTGCTAATTTTATAACAACTTTATTTTATATTATTTTAAATTATTAAAACTATAATAAACAATTTATAATAATATATAAAAATTAAAAAACTATATTTTTTATTTAAGCTATAATAGCTGCTTAAATAAAAGCAAGCAATATATATAACTATAAATAATAAATGTTTTTTATACTAGCTTTTTTTTATATTGCGTTAAATTTTATTTAACTAATTTTTTGGACTTTTTAAGATTTTTTTATAAAATATAACATGTAATTCTTTAGCTATAAGCAGCATATTAAAAAAAATAAAGTTTAATACTATTAAGCTTTGCTATTATTACATAATAAGTTTTATGCTTATATTTTAGCGTTTTTAATTTATAACTTAGTTAAATTTAATATATTATTTTTTAATAAAGTTTAACTAAACTATATTTAAACAACATTAAAAAGCATAGATTTTATATTACTTAAGCAAAAAATTATAGCTTTATAGTTTTAATAATTAAAATATATAAGTTAAATAAAAAAATATACTTAAAACAAAAGCAAATTAATTAATATTAAGTTTTAAAGCTATTGCTAATATATAAATATTATAAAATATTTATTTATAATAATTATAGCAATTTAGCTTAGTAACTATAAAATATTACGTTAAATTATTTTTTATTTTTTTATTTTTTTTTATAAAAAAAAGTTTAGTAATTATAAACTAAAAATATTATATTTTGCTTAATTATTTTATTTTAATGTTATAAAACTAAAACTTGCAATAAAAATACTATAGTTAGGCTTTATTTAATGTATTATAGCTAAAAGTAAGTAAAAAGCTATTAATTTAGCTTTAAAATATATTAATAATGCTTTTATAATTAATATAAAAAATAACAAGAATTTTACGCGGAATATTTTTGTTATATTTAATTAATTAGTTATTATAAGCTTTTATATTACTTTAATTTATAATAATATAAAACAGTTTTTTTAAATATATTAAAATAAGCAGTATATTTTTTTTTTTATTAATTAAAATGTTATTAAATATACTTATAAAATATATATTAATAGCAATATTAAAAAACGTACTAATAGCTATATTACGTTATATAATCTTTTTAATGCGCTAAATTTATTAATAAAAAAAAAACAACAATTTGCTAATACTAAAATTAATAAGTTTAATACTAAAGTTGTTTAATTAATTAAAGTTTTAATATAGTAAAACATACTAAGTTTAGCTAATAAAAATGAGCTATTTATTAAAAGTAATAAAAAATAGCAGTTATATACTTTTAATTATAAAAAAGCAAAAAAAAAAAAAAAAAAAACTAAAGAACTATAGCTAAATATAAATTAGCACAAAATATTATATATGTTTTACTTTTTTTGCTTTTTTTTTAGCTTTTTAAAACTATTATTTACTAGCGATTTTTTATTATGCTTTAGTAATTTAAATTATATTAATAAATTTATAACTAGTAATATATTTATATATATATAAAAAATACTTAAAAGTAATATAATTATAATTAGTTTTACTAAAAATAATAAAATAAAAGTTATAATTACTACTAAGCATAAAGCTAACTAGTTTAATTATATATTAAGCATTTAATAAATATTTAACTGCTGCTTTATTTGCATTTTTAGTATTAATTTTAAAGTTAAACAAAATATATTTTTAATAACATTTTTAATTTATGCTTTATTTATAAAATGTTTAATATGCTTATTAAAAACATGCTAATATATTATAAAAAGCTTAGCATATAAAACATAGCTATATTTTTTTTATTTATTTTATTTAAATATTTTTATAGCATTATAAATTAAAAAAAACATAATATTTATATTAATTATTTTATTAAATATAATAATAATATATTATTAAACTTTTTTTAGCATAAAATATTTTGCTATGCTATTAATAATAAAGTTTAAGTGTTAATATAAGTTTATAAAATGTTTTATGCAGAATTTTTAAAGCTTTTGCTATAAAAACTAAAAAATAGTTCTTTTTTAAAGCACAAATTGCTAGTATATTTTTAGCAGCAACTTTAATAATTAGCTAAAATTATAATAATATAAGTTATAGCACACTTTTTATTATATATTTTTTTGCTTTTTAATATTTTTATTATTTAGTTATTATAAAAACTATAAAGCATACTTTTTAAAGCATTTTATATTTATAAACTTATATATGCTTAGCTAAATAGTTTATAGCTTATTTTTAAACTTTAGTTTAGTTTTAGTTTATTTAATAAGCTTAATTAGCTTAAATTATTTTAGTTTAAAGTTAATTATTAAATTATTTTTATTTTTAAGCTTATTAATTATAATTAATTAATAGTTTAATAATATAAACTATATAGCTAAATATTAAGCTTTTTAATATATTATTATTTATATTTATTATAAAGCATAAATTATTTTGATTGTTTTTTAGTAGCTTTTTTTTATGCTTTAGTTTAAAAAGCTTAATTTTTTGCGCTTTTAGTAAATTAAAATACTAATAAAAAGCAAAAAAAAATGCTATTTTTTATGTTATATTATTTTAAATAGCTTAACTAAACTTTTATAACAAATTTAAAAAGTTTTTAAAAGCAATAAAGCTAAACTAAACAATATACGTTATATTATAAATATTTATTTTTATTTTAAAAGTTATAATAATAAACATAATTTAATAAAAAAAATCTAGCTTTATAAACTTATTATATAATTACTATTAGTTATTAAAACATATATTTATATTATATTTTTAAATAAAGCGCTTTATTTTAGTTAAAATAAACTTTAATTTTTAAAGCTATATTATTAAAAAATAGTATATAATAATAAGCTTTTTTTTGCTATTTATAAAAACAATAGTTTTAAAAATTAAATATGCTATACTATATTATGTTTTATTAATTAAAAAACTTAATTACTAGTAATTTTTTATAATAGTACTTTTTTTTATAAAATAAACAACAAAAAATATATTAAGCTAATTAACTAAAGTATAAACAAATTATAGTTTTTTTAAACAAATATTTTGTTATTAAAATTTAGCTTTAAGTAATATAAACTTTTAAGCGTTTAAGCTTAATATAGCAATATAGCTAAATTATAATATATTTTATAAAATTAATGCTTTTATATAATATATATTAAAATATATAATTTAGAAATCTTTTTATTAATAAACTATATAAAGCTTATTAATAGCTATAAACGCAATTTTTTAATTAAATAAAAAGTTATAAAATAAATTAATAAAGTATTTTTAAATAGTTTATTTAAGCTTAAAAATAATATATATAAAGCATTTTAAAGCTAATTTAGCTTATATAACATTATTTTATTAAATAATAAAAATATACTTTTATAACTATTTATATAATATTAATTAACTTTTATTATATTATTTATTATTAATAATAAATAAATATTAAAAATTAAAACAATTAAATTAAACTAATTATATTTTAATTATTTTAATAAGTATAACTATAAAGTTATTATATTTTATATAATAACTAAAATAATTTATAATATAATGCTTTTTTTATAATTAGTTTAAGTTATTAATATAATATTACTATAATAAAATACTATATATTAAATTAATTTAATTTGCTTAGCTTTAAGCTTAAGCTTATATAATTTATTAAATTAATAATAATTTAAAATAATATTAATAATAGCTTATATAAAGTTATATTTTAATATGTATTATTAGTTATGTTTTAATTGCAGCAAAATATGCTATATAAAATACTAAATATAATTATTAAATAAATATTTTAATATTGTATTATTAGCTAGTTTATTTAGTTTGCTAAATTTTTTAATAAATTTTAAAAGTTTTAAAGCTATTAGTTTTTTTAAAAAGCAATTATTAATTAAGCTAAAGCTAAAATTATTAAAAGTTTGCAGTTTTATAATAAAATAAAAAAATAACACTAATTAATAAATTAATAAATAAAGCTTAACTTTTAATTGTTTAAGCTTAAAATACTATAATATAATAAAGTATTTTAATTATAAAGTTAGCGCTAAATATAAGCATTACTATAAAAAGCTTTAAGCAATATTATAATTGTTTTTTTTAAGTTTTATTAGCAAATAATCTATAGGTATAAATAGTATGCATATATATACAAAGTAAACTTTAGCTTAAAAATTAACAAAAGTACTTTAAACTAAAATATATAGAACATAAGCTTTAAACTTACAAATATATTTACATAGGCCCCTAAAGAAAATAAGTTATAGCTTATAATAAGCGTAGCTTGCTGTTTTATGTTTTTAGTTTAAGGCACTTAAAATAAAATATTGCTTAATAACAAATATGTGGCTTTTAAGCAACACAAGCTTTATTTTAGGTGCTTTAGACTAAAAACATAAAACAGCAAGCTACGCTTGCTGCAAGCTATAACTTACTTCCTTTAGGGGCCCATGCAAATATATTTATAAATCTAGGGCTTACGTTTTATATATTTTAGTTTAAAGCACTCTTGTTAATTTTTAAGCTAGGGTTTACTTTATATACGTATATATATTACTTATACCTATAAATTATTTGCTAACAAAACTTAAAAAAAACAATTATAATATTGCTTAAAACTTTTTATAATAATGCTTATATTTAGCGCTAACTTTATAATTAAAATATTTTATTATATTATAGTGTTTTAAGCTTAAATAATTAAAAGTTAAGCTTTATTTATTAATTTATTAACTAGTGTTATTTTTTTATTTTATTATAAAACTGCAAACTTTTAATAATTTTAGCTTTAGCTTAATTAATAGTTGCTTTTTAAAAAAACTAATAGCTTTAAAACTTTTAAAATTTATTAAAAAACTTAGCAAACTAAATAAACTAGCTAGTAATACAATATTAAAGCATTTATTTAGCAATTATATTTAGTATTTTATATAGCATATTTTATTATAATTAAAATATAACTAATAGTATATATTAAAATATAACTTTATATAAGCTATTGCTAATATTATTTTAAATCGTTATTAATTTAATAAATTATATAAGCTTAAGCTTAAAGCTAAACAAGTTAAATTAATTTAATATATAGTATTTTATTATAGTAACATTATATTAATAGTTTAAACTAGTTATAAAAAAAGCATTATATTATAAACTGTTTTAATTATTATATAAAATATAATAACTTTGCAGTTATGCTTATTAAAACAATTAA
>MU401007.1:0-13858 GCA_022578965.1 Xylaria sp. FL1777 | reverse complement strand
TTTTGCTTTTTAATATTTTTATTATTTAGCTGCTATAAAAACTATAAAGCATATTTTTTAAAGCATTTTATATTTATAAACTTATATATGTTTAGTTAAATAGCTTATAGCTTATTTTTAAACTTTAGTTTAGCTTTAGTTTATTTAATAAGCTTAATTAGCTTAAACTATTTTAGTTTAAAGTTAACTATTAAACTATTTTTATTTTTAAGCTTATTAGTTATAATTAATTAATAGTTTAATAGTATAAACTATATATAACTAAACGTTAAGCTTTTTAATGCATTATTATTTATGTTTATTATAAAGCATAAATTATTTTAATTGTTTTTTAGTAGCTTTTTTTTATGCTTTAATTTAAAAAGCTTAACTTTTTACGCTTTTAATAAATTAAAATATTAATAAAAAGCAAAAAAAAATGCTGTTTTTTGTATTATATTATTTTAAACAGCTTAGCTAAACCTTTATAATAAGTTTAAAAAGTCTTTAAAAGCAATAAAGCTAAACTAAACAATATATATTATATTATAAATATTTATTTTTATTTTAAAAGTTATAATAATAAACATAATTTAACAAAGAAAATTTAGCTTTATAAACTTATTATATAACTATTATTAGTTATTAAAACGTATATTTATATTATATTTTTAAACAAAGCGCTTTACTTTAGTTAAAATAAACTTTAATTTTTAAAGCTATATTATTAAAAAATAACGCATAGCAATAAGCCTTTTTTTGCTATTTATAAAAACAATGGTTTTAGGAATTAAGTATGCTATACTGCATTATGTTCTACTAATTAAGAAATTTAATTACTAGTAATTTTTTATAATAGTACTTTTTTTTATAAAATAAACAACAAAAAATATATTAAGCTAATTAACTAAAGCATAAATAAATTGCAGTTTTTTTAAACAAATATTTTGCTATTAAAATCTAGCTTTAAGCAATATAAACTTTTAAGCGTTTAAGCTTAGTATAGCAATATAACTAAACTATAATATATTTTGTAAAATTAACGCTTTTATATAATATATATTAAGGTATATAATTTAAAAATCTTTTTATTAATAAACTATATAAAGCTTATTAATAGTTATAAACGTAATCTTTTAATTAAACAAAAGATTATAAAGCAAATTAATAAAATGTTTTTAAGTAGCTTATTTAAGCTTAAAAATAATATATATAAAGCGTTTTAAAGTTAACTTAGCTTATATAGTATTATTTTATTAAATAATAAAAACATACTTTTATAACTATTTATATAATACTAATTAACTTTTATTATATTATTTATTATTAATAATAAATAAATATTAAAAATTTAAGCAATTAAGTTAAACTAATTATGTTTTAATTGTTTTAATAAGTATAACTATAAAGTTATTATACTTTATATAATAACTAAAACAGTTTATAATATAATGCTTTTTTTATAACTAGTTTAAACTACTAATATAATATTATTATAATAAAATATTATATGCTAAATTAACTTAACTTGTTTAGCTTTAAGCTTAAGCTTATATAATTTGTTAAATTAATAATAATTTAAAATAGCATTAATAATAGCTTATATAAAGTTATATTTTAACATGTATTATTAGTTATATTTTAATTACAGCAAAATATACTGCATAAAATACTAAATATAATTACTAAGTAAATGCTTTAATACTGCATTATTAGCTAGTTTATTTAGTTTGCTAAGTTTTTTAATAAATTTTAAAAGTTTTAAAGCTATTAGTTTTTTTAAAAAGTAACTATTAATTAAGCTAAAGCTAAAATTGTTAAAAGTTTGTAATTTTATAATAAAATAAAAAAATAATACTAATTAATAAATTAATAAATAAAGCTTAACTTTTAACCGTTTAAGCTTAAAATATTATAATATAATAAAGTATTTTAATTATAAAGTTAGCGCTAAATATAAGTATTACTATAAAAAGCTTTAAGCAATATTATAATTGTTTTTTTTAGGTTTTATTAGCAAATAATCTATAAATATAAATAGTATGCATATATATATAAAGTAAACCTTAGCTCGAAAATTAACAAAAGTGCTTTAAACTAAAATATATAAAACGTAAGCTTTAAACCTATAAATACATTTGCACAGGCCTTTAAAAAAAGTAAGTTATAGCTTATAGCAAGCATAGCTTGCTGTTTTATGTTTTTAGTTTAAGGCACCTAAAATAATATTAAAGTAGCTTTAAAGTTATAAAGTCCGTTTTTTAACTTTAGTTTTACTAGTATATTTGCTTATTTATTACTATTAATGTTGCAATACTTTAAGCTTTAATATATTTTAATGTTATGTTGTTTTATTAGTTCGTATATTTTTATAAAGACCTATTATAACGTTGCTAGGGCGTTTTTTTAAGCGCATTAAATTATTGCTGTGTTATTTGCGCAAAAAGTTAAAGCTAAAGAGTTAAAAATATGTAAATATAATAGATCTATTATATATTAATATAATAGGTTTACTTTTAAGGTCTTAATTTATAAGTAATAATAGAATTCTTAACAATAATCCGTTAAAGAAGTTTTTAAAGTACTTTTACTACTATGCATTAATAAAGGTTTTAAAAAATTAAAAGTAATAAATATATTAATACTTAGCAGTTATAAAAAATTAATAGCTAAAAAGCTAAAAACTAAATAAGTAACTAAATATAAAAAGTATATAATTATATAAATAAAAAAAATAGTAATAATAATTTATAAATAATAAGCCCGCGTAAAGAATCGAACTAGTAACCTCTAGAAGAAAGTCTATAAGTAGCATTAGCTTTATAAGCTAAACTACACACCATAGCTATAAAAATAAAGCATATATAGCCCGTGCTTTATACCCACTATAAAAATACTAGATTAGCTAGTATTATATAAAACTTAAAAAATCGATCATTTGTTTTACTACTTATTAACCTTTTTATTAAAGTAGTGCTTTATTACGCTTGTTTTATTATAAATACTATATTATACTATACTAAAACTACTTAGTTTTTTAATCGTAAAGTTATAAAGATATTTTTTTTTGTTAATAGTAATTAACTTACTTTTGTAAGCTATAGTACTACTAATTAACTTTGTTAAAGCAAGTATTTTGCTATGAACGCTTGTTTTTTAGCGCTAAATAAACTTTTATATTATATTTAGCTAGATTTAGTCCGCTTATTACTTTTGTATTTTAAAAGTACTTGTTTTGTAAAATTGCGTAAGCAACTTATAGCAAACCGTATATTTTTGCAAACGTTGCGAATTATTTATTATATTTAACTTAACGTAGCTTTTAGGTTAGTTAGCTTAGTTTTTACCGAAATCTAAAACGTAGTAGCTTGCTATTAGTACTAAAATTAAAGTATCTTTTATTACCTCTTATAGTTTATCGCATTATTCTTTATAACTTGCTGCGTTAAATTAAAATTACATATGCTACTTAATAATAGCTTTATTAGTTTATACTTACTTAAATTTTTACCTAATAATATAATTGCACTATTAAACAACATGTTAAACATGCATAACAAAGGTCCAAAAGATCTAAAAAAACCCAAAAACCCAAAGAAACTTAGCTAGACAATAAATGCTAAACTTACTACTGTAGAAAACTTAAAAGTTAAAATAAACGTAGCAACAGTTTAGTTCTTTATAAAAAAAGCTAAAAAAATAAAATCTAGCTAAAAACAAAATAAAAAAAATATAGCAACGCTAAAACAGTTAATAAAAATATTAAAAAATAACATAAATAATAGCACTAAAAAATTAAAGCTTAGCATAAGCAAACTAGCTAAAGAAATTCGCAAAATTAGCAAAAGAACTAAAAAAGCTAAAAAAGAAAAAGAAAAAAACAATTTACTAAAACTGCTAGATTTTTTTAATTTATTTAACCTTACTAAAACTAGTAAGCCTAAAAGAACTAACAACCTTAATACTAGAACTTAAAACACTAAAAGTAAACTATTAAACTTACTTTACAACAGTAGTAATAACAACTTTTTTTTTTTTTATTTTTTATTAAATTGTTGTAATAATAGTTGTAGTAATACTTTAAAATCTACTTATACTAAAAAAAAATCTATTAAAATTAAATAAGAAAACGTTAGCACGTTTAACCTTAAGTAAAACAACTTTAACGATTAAAAAGTTATAGCTAACAGCAAAAACATTATATACATTAATATTTATTTTTTTAGCAATTATATTAAAGCGTTGCTTAAAAAAAAAAACTCTAACGGAACATAAATTATAAAGTTGTTCGATTATTTATTAGCTAGCTTAGTACTTTTATAATAAAACAATAAAATTATAGCGCTTTAGCAAAAGTTACTACAATTAGCTGAACTAAAGTTGCTTTTAAAAAGTTTAAAAAAACGTTTTAAAATATATACTAGAAAAGCTACAAAAAAATTCTTAAAAAATCGACTTATTTTTTAAAACATAACTAAAAACCAAAACGCTATTCTTTATTTTATTTAGCGTAAACTATAATATGCTTATACAAACTATATTTTTGCTACAAATAATTTAAACTAGATTAAAGTTATAAAAAACATCCGAAACTAATAAAATAATAAAATCGTAAATTATATTAAACTACCTAAAAAAAAGAAAACCTTTAAAAACTACATAAAAAAAATTAAAAAAGCTAAATATAGTTTAAAACAAAAGGCCAAACGCTAATATTCGAATATAAAGCTTAAAATAAAATGTTTTTTAAAGTTAAACACTTTTAGTTAATTTAACCGCAAAAACAATTATTTTAACTATTGCTTTAATTATTGCAAAAATAAACATTGCAATAGTAGCAACTATTGCTGCAATAATTAAAGCTATAAAAAAAGCTGCAATTAAAGCTATAACTATAACTGCAGTTATAATTAAAGCTATAATTATAACAAAAGTTATTATAGCAACTATAGCTAAAACTACAGTTATAACCGAAGTTGTAATTATAGCTATAAATATAATTGTAATTATAACTACTGCTGCAATTATAATTGTAAATATAATCGTAACAAAAATTGCGATTAGAACTGCAATAAAGATTAAAATTGAAAAAACTGCAACTATAACTACAATTAAAATCAAAATTGCTGCAAAAGCAGAAAATATAGCATACACTTTGCTAATAGTAAAAAAAGCAATAATAATAAAGCAATATCCCTTTAAAGAAGCAAGTTTAAATACTATGTTAAAAATAGCGCTTTTTATGTTATAAACTCTTTTTTAATATGCTATTAGTACTACTAATAGTATAAATTGCCTTTTATGCTAAAATTGCACTTAAAAAAGTGCAAGTGTTAAGTTAAATTAAAAAAGCTAGCAAAAATTAATATTTTTTCCTTAGTTAACGCATTGCAACGTATATGCAAGTATTGCTTAAAAACCTTTTTTTTGCGTAATTTGCTTTTTTAATACATATGCTAATATTAAAACGCCCAAAATAGCACTATATACTACCTTAAAAGTACTATAAGCCTAAGGTTAATACTTAAGTTAATAAAGCTAACTAAAACAAAAAAGCTTACTAAATTTGCTAAAGCAGCAAAAATTTCTAATAAAAAAGTTTTAGTTAATAAAGCTTTTAGTGCTAACTAATATAATGCTATACATTAGTTTAGTTTTATATATTTGCAAACAAAAATATAAACTAAGCTAATTAAACTAAACTATAAAATCTGCGTTAATCTTAAAACAGAACGTATAATAATTAGTTGCAGCTTTTTAAATAAAACTAATTATACCATTAAAAAAAAAAAAAAGCAAGTAACTATAATTAAAAACTAAATAGTTGCTTTAATTAAATAGGCTATATTTACTTTTTATGTATGTAAAGTTAATAAAAGCAGAAAACCTTATATATATAAATTCCAAAAAAAAGGTTAAGTTATTAATAACTATTTAGAACTTAGTATGCTTATTAAAAACGATTTCCTAAAGCTATATAAAGCAATTATTAACTATAAAACTAAAATTATTACGTATAAAGGCTTAAATAACTTTGCACTTTTTTTTTACGTACTAATATAAAAAAAAGAATATATACATTAAGTTATTAACCGGAATAATATTATTGTTTTTAAAGGCAGCAAAACATATATTATAATAAACTATAAATTATTGCTTGCTAATTGCAATTTTTGCTTTTTAGTAATATATAAAACTACTTTAAATACTGTAGTAAACGCTAAAACTTCTAAAGTTATTTTAGTTATAAATACTATTAATACGCTTATAAAAATTTCTAAAGGAACTAAAATTAAGCAAATATAAAAAAACAAAAACAGTAGCTATTATATTTTATTTTAAAAAGCAGCTATAAAAACGCTAGCTTGCGTTGCTATAAAACTTGCTGCACTTTTAGCTAGTGTAATAAGTTTAAAAGCCCTAGCTACTGCTAATTTATTAATACTTATAAACAAAGAATTTAAAATGTTAGCCCTAGTTATTACGCTTGCAATAAATAGCATACCTTTAGTTAAAAAAGCTAAATATATAAACAAGTTAGCAAAAAGTACAAACGATTTAACTTTTACGTTAAAAAAACGTAACGTAATAAGTACTTTTTTAACTAATGCTATGTTTAGCATAGTGCAAAAATCTAAGAACTTTTTAGCTATTAAATATAATCTAGTGCTAAATAAACCTTTAAAAGCAAAACTAAAAATTCTAAACATTTATGCTATTTTAAATATTAAAAAACCAAGCAACTTGCCTAAAAAAATCACAAAAAAAGGCATTTATATTTACGCTAAAAAAACGTTTAAAGCTGCTAAGTTTACTAAAGTTATAAAAGCATATAATATATAAACTAATTAAAGCAAAATTAATATTTTTATAAATTAACAAATAAAAATCCTGTTAATTAATAATTAATAAAAAACAAAACTTAATTTACATAAGTACTTTTTAAGTTACAAAAACATAAAAGTATTTAATAATACATATAATAAACTTTATAAAATAAAACGCATAAAATAAATAAATAAACTTATATTATTTATGCACTTTATATTTATTACATAGCAAAAAATAAACAAAATAAACAAAAGCTAAATAATTATTAATCTTTAATAATTAAACAAAATTGCTGTACTAAATAGTTATTTTTTATTTTTGCAAAGCAAAATAATAGCTAGTTTGCTAAGCAAACAATATATTACTTGTGTTAACGTAACTAGGTTTTTTTATTAGTTTTTTGTTTATTTAGATTATTAAAACAAGTTTACTATAATTAGTTTATATAAAATAAAAAAAGCTAATGTAGCGCTAATAAAGTTTTATAATTTGCTAAGCTACGTATAGAAGTTTATAAATAAGTTATTTTGCTAGTACTTAAACTTCTGTTGTTATTTTATTAATAATATTATTATTTATTTTAATATTTTTAAAAAACACGTAAAGCACTTAAATATGATTTTTGGTTTTTTTAAAGCACGCAATATTGCTATAGCTTTATAAAAGTTGTTTATTAAATATTTATTAGTTAAGTTGCTAAACTTTTAAGTAAACGCTTTAAAACTAATTAATACTGCTAATTGTATGCAAGCATTTAAACAGCTTGCTTTTTTAAAGAACTTATAAGCTTTAAAACAATACTTAAAAGCTAATTTTTTTTTAAAGAACTTAATTTTTTACTATGCATAGCTAGCTTAACTTTTGCAAAACTGCAAAACTAAGCTATTAGCTAAAAAGCATAAAGAAAATAAAATAATAAATAAAAACCTTAAACGCTGCAAGCACTATGTTTGTACAACAAACTATAATTTTACTTTTGCTAAACTTAAATTTTTTTGCGTAGTATAAAACGCGATTTATTTAAAAATTATCCTGCGTTACTACAATCTTAAAAAACAATTATTTATATAAGTTAATAGCTCTAAAAAACAAAAATTCGAAATAATAATATTTTACATTAAAAAAAAGTACAAATAAATACTAAAAACTTATATTCTTTTAATACAAGTAAAACTAGTAATATACTTAAGTAAGTATTTTTTAAAAGCTAAAGTATAATATAGCTTTTTAGAGTTAAAAGTTGCTTGTTTTATTTAAGCTACTAAAAAATTGCATACTATAATATACTTAAACAAGCGTTTTATTATAATATTAACTAATTATAACGCTAGCATAAATATAGTAAACAAAATAACTTTAAATATATTTGCTACTAATTGTTTAAACATATAACTAGTAAACTTATTAGTATACTTTTTATAGTATAAATACTAAGTGTATTACTTGCTTAGTTGGCTTAACTATATATTTAATACTTTTAGCTAACTTAAAGCAGTATAAAACGCTATAAAAAATAGCATAATTAAGCAATTTAATAAACTAACAGTATTAAACACTATATAGTACGTTAATAAAAAATGCAACACTATATAAAACATTATTAAGCATACTAATAAAGCAGTAATAAGTAATAAATAAAAAAAAGATTTTAAGCTAGCTTATAATGCAAACCTTAAGTATTGTAAAATTATAAAAAAGCTGTGCATTAAAAAACAGCAAAGTATTAACAAAAACGTTAAAGTTTTTTTTAAATTTAGCTATTCTTTTTGCATTTATAATAATTTTATTTACAGTATACACATAAAAAAGCAACGTTTATATGTGCTATATAGCATGGTTTAACAAGTATTAAAGTTAATATATAACAAAAAAAATCACGCAAAACTTAAATGCATAATAAAAAACCTTTAAAAATATTTTATATATTATAAGTTATAGCTAGTCAAAAAATATATAAAGTGCTATTTAGGTTATAAATTTAATAAAATAAATTAATAATAAAAAGTAAGCAGTTTGTAATTAATACGCCCTAAAGACGTATTGCTTATGCAAACAATTATAATTAACTTTATTTTAGCGTTACTACGCATATTTTTAGCAAATACTTTGTAGCAATTAAAAAGAAAATTGTACTATAACTATTATGATTATATAATAAATATAACCTATTATTTATTTAAACGAAATATGCTTATTTTTAGAAATAAAAAGTATACAACTAAAAACTAAGCTAATGTTTTAGCAAAGCAATTAATATTAAGCAACTAAAAAATTCCTTAAGAAATTATATTTAACTAAAACAAAAAGTTTACATTTAAATTTTAGAAAAGCTTATAAAAGGCATTTAGTACTAAACTATTTATAATAATAGTATATTACTTTTAAAATAATAGTATATCAAAAAAAAAAAACCAAACAGTAAAAATTGCTATTTGCTTTTATAACTTTACTAAGCTAAAGTTTAATTAGTTAAAATTAATATTTAGTTTGCAATAAAATCTAAATTCTGCAAAATTTTAAGCAATGCAATTTATGCTATATAAACAACTATTTAGCTTTAAATTGCTTAGCTTATTAAACATTACTACTAAACAAATTAATAAACAATTATTTAAGCAAATATAAAGCATTAAAGATTACTTAAAACAAAACGCTAAGCTTATTATAAATTTTGCAGCAGCTAAAGCAAAACGTTGTTTTAATTGCATATACTATGCATTAAAATTTGCTTTTAGCAATAAAGTATTACTGCAATTGCATAACAAGTATTATTTGCTAAACAAGCTATTACATAAATATTTATAATAACAAGCCAATCTTTAAAAAATAAAGCGTAAAGTAAATAATTTAGCCTATAAGTTAAACTTTTTATTTTATTACTGCATTTATTTTGTAATATTTGTTGCTTACTTATAACTAGCTAAAGAAAAAAATAATCTGTTTAAGCAAACAGTGCTACTTTTAGGCCTAATAAAAGCTAACTAATATTCCGATTTAAACAAAAAAAAAAAAGTATACAAAGTAAAAATTGTTATATAATATTGCTTTAACTACAAAAAAAACAAATATAAGTATTTAGTTAAATAAAAAAGCTAAAGTTATAAGCATAACTAATAAATAACTATATTTAAGTTATGCTACTTTAAAGAGCTAATTAATAAGTATTAAAAAAAAAAAAGAAGCAAACTTTGTAACTAAGCTATTTTTAAGCCTAAAAATGCTAACAAGCTTAATAACGCTAATGCAACTAAATTTAAGCCTTGCAAGCAAAAAAAACCACGTAAAGTAAAGTTTAATATTATAAGCTTTCTTTTAACAAAAAAAGCACTAATAAAAATACTACTTTAAGCACTTATAGAAGTACTAACAACTAATAATACTACGCTTGCTAACAAATTAATTAAGCCAAAAATATTATTTAAAAATACATTTGCTTTTAAGCAAATAAAGCAGCATAAAACAGTTAAAAAAACAGTGCTTATATTATTAATTAAACCTTTAAAAAAAAACACTAGTATAAGTAATAAAACTAATAGTTAATTAGCAAGTAAAAAGCTAGCAATAAAAAAAAAAGAAAAAGTGTAATAAAGTAGTAAGCTAAAGCTAAAAAAAACTTTATAAGAAAAAATGTAAAAAACAAAAGTATATAATTATTATTATAGTAAACAGCTAGAAAACTGCTAAAAGCAGTAGCTTTTTTTTTAGAAGCTAGCATTTTAATAGGCCCGCATAAAAAGTTAAACTAGTAACTTCTAAAAGAAAGTCTATAAGTAGTACTAGCTTTATAAGCTAAGCTATACACTGTAGCTATAAAAATAAAGCATGTATAGCCCGTGCTTTACACCTACTATAAAAATACTAGATTAACTAATATTATATAGAACTTAAAAAATCGATTATTTGTTTTACTACTTATTAACCTTTTTATTAATAAATATTGCTTTTTTTAATAAACTTAACGCTATATTATTTTAAGTTTAAAGCTTAATAAACTTAACGCTTAAATTTATTAAGTTTAAAGCTTAATAAACTTAATACTTAAGTTTATTAAGTTTATATATTAAACCTTTATAATAATTTAAATATATATTTTTTTAACAAATAAAACTTTTTTTATGTATATTTTCTTTATATTTAGCTTTTTAACTAGCTTAATTAGCTTATTTTATAACATTATTTTTTTTTTCTATAATTGTTGTTTTAATAATTCTATATTTTCTTTTTTGTAAGTTTTTTTTTTTTATTTTTTGTTTTTTGTTTTTTATGCTTATTATATTTAGTAAAGTTTTTAAAAAACTTGGCTTATTATGTTTTAAACAAAAAACTTAACAAAACTTTGCTTTGCTTTTTTTTATTAAACTAAAATTAATTAAAATAGCTTTATATTTTTATTATAATTGTTATAATATAAAATGTTTAATATTAAAATTTAACTTTAATTAATATATTAAATATATTATAGCTAAACAAGCAAATTATAACGTTAAAAGTTTATTTTTAAAGCAAATATAACAGCTTACTTTTTAGTACAAAAAACTAAAAAAATAAATTAAACTTACTAATAAAAAAGCATAAAAAAATAAGTGCAAAAATCTGCTGTTTTAAGCAATAAAAAAAATTATAGCAAAAAAAAATAACTGCTATTATAGCTTATAGTTTAAATAATTTAAAAAAGCTTAAATAAGTTAAAACAAAAAAACGTTATATAGCTAAAAAACAAAAATAGTACGTTAAAGCAGCATAATTATTACTAGTTATTTTTTTAAAGTTTAATTAAAACGTATTAAACGCTTTATTTAAAGTTAATTCTTTTTTTTTAGTTTTAGCTAATTAAAGTATTAATAATAAAACTAATTTATAATTATTTTAGCAGTTTTTAAGTGTTTTTTAAGTTTTTAAGTATTATTAGCATATAAGTATTTTTTTTATTTAATAAAATATTTAATATTATTATTATTTTAATAAAAATCTAATATATTTTTAACTTTATAAATATTTTAATTTATTTTTATTTCTAGTTATATTTTAATAAATATTTTAATAAATTCTAGTTTTAATAAAAAAATATAAAAAACAAAGTAAATTTACATGTTTTTTAATAATAACAGTTTATAATTAATAAATAAAATAACTTTTTTAATTTTAAAAAAGCTAAGTTTTTTAAATTTTAATTTATTGCTTAGTTGTTTTATTTTAATTTAAAAAACATTAATGTTTATATTTTATTTTTGTTATAATAAATAAACTTTGTTTTTTTTTTTAAAAACTAGTTTTTTAGTTTATTTTTTGTTATAATATATTAATATTTATTATTATAAAAACTAAAAACATAATTATAGTTTAGCTTATAATGTTTTAATTTTTATTGTAATAGTTTTTACTTAAAGTATTATAATTAAAATAGCAAATACTTTTATTAATGTTTTTTTTTATTTTTTAATAATTGCTTGCTATTTATAAATAGCTTTATGCAAAAATATGTTTATATTTTTGTTTATTAATATATTATATAAAATCTATATTATTAATAATAGTTTTACTTAATTGTTTTATTAATAATTAATATAACTTTATAAATATTATTTTAATATTTAGTTTAGTTTTTTTGTTTATTTATTTGTTTAAAAGTAATAAACAGTTAAAAACTTTAGTTTAATACTAATAAGTTTAAAAAAACTAATTTTAAACTTAAAAATAAACAATTTATTTTAGTTTAAAATAATTCTTTTTAATAGTTTATGCTTATTTAAATATTAGTATATAAAAGTATATATAAATTATTTAATTATTATATTTTTTTTAAATAATAAAAAATAAATATACTTAGTAAATTTATTAATAATAACTTATATTTTATTATATTATACTTTTATAATTAAATTAGTTAATAAAAATAATACTATAATAAAATTTTAAGCAATAATATATTATGTTTATTTAAATATTTATATAAGTTATAGCAGTTTATAAAGCTTATATTAAGCTATTTTAGCTTTATTGCAAATATTGCACTTTTTTATACTAAATTTAACTATGTTTTATAGTTTTATAAAATTATATTTTTTTTATAATTATTTAATTATTTTTGTTGCTTTTTAATATTTATATAATAAGTATTTATAAAATTTTTTAATAAACTTATTTTATAAAAATTTTAATAAGTAAACTTTATGTTTATATATTAATTTGTTTATATATTAATTTTTTATGTTTTTATAGTTTTACTAATTTTTTTAAGTTATAAGCTTATTATAGCTATATATCTGTAAAGTTTTTAAATATAATTTTAACTTTTAAGCTTTTATTTTTTTAAAAATATAACACTTAAATGTTTTTTTTTAAAACTTTAAATCTTTTTTAATTTTGTTAGCTTAATATATTTGCTTAAATGTTTTTTTTCCCTTAATATAATATATTTTAAAGTTAAATTTAAAAAAAAAAAACCATTTAATTTTTATATTATTTAATAATTTTTTATATAGTTATAAATTTTATTAAGTTTTAATAATTTAAATAAATTTTAATTAGCTTTATAATTTTTATAAAAAATAGTTTTTACTTTTTAAGTGCTATAATAATTATAAATAGTTTTTTATTATATATAAAGTATTATAATACTACGTTTTATAATGTTTTAAAATAATAAGCTACTAAGTGCTATTTTTTGTTATTTTTTAGTTATTTTAAAACTTTTATAATTATACTATTTAAAGCATTTATTTTTAGCTTTTTTTTTTTTATAAATTAAATAGTTTAACTATAAAATTAAAAATAACTTTTAGTTTTAATTTTTTAAAAGCTTTTTAGGCTTTTTTTAAAATTAAAAAAGATTTTCTTTTATATTTTTTTTTTATATATTTTATAAAATAAAATGCTATTTTTCTAAAGTTTTAAATTAACATTTAAATATAGTTTAAAAATTTTAATGCTTATTATATGTTTATAATAATAGCTAAATTAAATATTTTCTAGTTTTATATTATATTAATTTTTAATTATTAAATTTATATTTATTTTAAAGTAATTATAAATTTTAAAAAGTTAATTT
>MU401006.1:0-14022 GCA_022578965.1 Xylaria sp. FL1777 | reverse complement strand
ATAAATATTATTAGCTAATTAAAGCATAATTGTATTAAAAAATAATTGCTAAAAGCAAAAAAGCTTAAAAACTATAATTTAAAGCTTAACTAAAAGCAAAAATAAAATAAAGCATAATAATATTTAAAGTATAAAATAAAATAAGCATTTAAACATTTTATAAAAAAAAATCAAAAAACAAAATAAACATTTGCTAAAAAAGCAGCAAATAACTAAAAAAACTAAAGCTTTACATAAAGTTTAATATAATAACTAGCAAAACTAATTTAAAATTAAACTTATATATTAAAAAAAAAAGTATAATACTTTAATTAACTTAAAAGTATAAGCTAATATAATTTTACTTGAAATAATAAAATAAAATAAAATTTTTTAAAAATATAAGCAAAAATCTTAAAAGATTAAAAAATTTAATAAAAGCATTTTTAGTTATAATAATAGTTATATATTTAAAAAAACTAAACTTTTTAATATATTTATATAAAAACATAAAAAATAAATTATATTAAATATTGCTAATATATTTAATTATAATATTATTTTAGAAATACTTATAACGGACCTATTATATATTAATATAACAGGTTTGCTTTTAGGGTCTTAATTTGCAGGTAATAATAGAATCCTTAATAGTGGTCCGTTAGAGAAGTTTTCGGGGTACTCTTATTACTGTGCATTAATAAGGGTTTTAAAGGATTAAAAGTAATAAATATATTAGTGCTTAGCAGTTATAAAAAAATTAATAGCTAAAGAACTAAAACTAAGTAAATAATTAAATACAAGAAATATATAATTATATAAACAAAAGAAAAGTAAAAAAAGTAGTAACTTTTTTTAAATTATTGCAAGTTTAGTAAATATTAAATTACTATAAGCTTAATAAGCCTTAAATTATTGTAAGCTTAATAAGCTTTAAATTACTGTAAGCTTAATAAGCTAAGTAAGTTATTATGTAATTTTAGCTTTAGCTAGCAAAAAAAAAAGTGTATAGTATATATAAAAGCATTAAGCTGCTTTAAAAGCTACTTTTGTGCTAATTTTGTAATACTATTTCTTTTTTTTTAGAATTGTTGTTTTAATAATTTTTTATAAGTATTTTTTTTTCCTTTTTTTTTTATATGTTATAATATTAAAGCGCATTAAAAAAACTAACTGTTTATTTAAAATAAAGCAAAAACTTGTTTTTGCTTTTTTTATTAATTTTACTAGCTACAAAGTTATGCTTTGCTTTTGCTGCTTTAATTAGTTATTAACATGCAAAATAACAAATAATATATTTTATTATTTTAAATGTATATGCGTTAATTGCTTTTGTAATAAATCGGAAGTTTTAGTTAACTTAATTAATAATATAGTTTTTGAATACTATTGTTTTAAAAAAAAAGAAAAGCAAGCAAAGCAATAGCTACTTTTAGTTTAAAAGAAATTAAAACAAGCTTAAAATAGCTTTAATTTTGTTTTAAGTAAGTTAGTTTAGCTTTATATATAAAAACGTTTTTTAAAAGCAAAAAGTGTTAAAATAGTTTAGTAAAAGCTTTAGTTCTTAAATAAACTAAACAAAATAAAGCGCATTAAAAAAGAATAAAAAGCGCTAGCAAAAAAGCAAAAATAATAAAAAAAGCAAGCTAAAGCAACGCAAGTTGCTTTATTTAAGTTTAATTAAAATTTTTTAAACGTTTTTTTTAAAGTTAACTTTCTTTTTTTAGTTTTAAGCAGTTAAAATATTAATAATAAAACTAACTTATAATTACTTTAGCAGTTTTTAGGTATTTTTTAAGTTTTTAAGTATTATTAGCATATAAGTATTCTTTTTATTTAATAAAATACTTTAAGTTATTATTGTTTTAACAAAAATCTAGTATACTTTTAACTTTATAAACGTTTTAATTTGTTTTTATTTCTAATTATATTTTAATAAGTATTTTAATAAATGCTAGTTCTAGTAAAAAAATATAAAAAATAAAATAAATTTGCATATTTTTTAGTAATAATAGTTTATAGTTAATAAATAAAATAACTTCTTTAATCTTAAAAAAGCTAAGTTTTTTAAATTTTAATTTGTTGCTTAGTTGTTTTATTTTAATTTAAAAAATATTACTGTTTATATTTTGTTTTTGTTATAGCAAATAAACCTTGTTTTTTTTTTTAAAGGTTAGTTCTTTAGTTTGTTTTTTGTTATAATATATTAACATCCGTTGTTATAAAAACTAAAAACATAGTTATAGTTTAGCTTATAACGTTTTAATTTTTATTGCAATAGTTTTTGTTTAAAGTGCTATAATTAAAATAACAAATGCTTTTATTAATGTTTTTTCTTGTTTTTTAGTAGTTATTTGCTATTTATAAATAGCTTTATGCAAAAATATGTTTATATTTTTGTTTATTAATATATTATATAAAATTTATGCTATTAGTAATAGTTTTATTTAATTGTTTTATTAATAATTAATATAACTTTATAAATATTGTTTTAATATTTAGTTTAGTTTTTTTGTTTGTTTATTTGTTTATAAGTAATAAGCAGTTAAAAACTTTAGTTTAATACTAATAAATTTAAAAAAACTAGTTTTAAACTTAAAAGTAAACAATTTATTTTAGTTTAAAATAATCTTTTTTAATAGCTTATGCTTATTTAAATATTAGCATATAAAAGCATATATAAGTTATTTAGCTATTATATTTTCTTTAAACAGTAAAAAGTAAGCATACTTAATAAGTTTATTAATAATAACTTATATTTTATTATATTATATTTTTATAATTAAATCAGTTAATAAAAGTAGTACTATAATAAAACCTTAAGCAATAATATGTTATGCTTGTTTAAATATTTATATAAGTTATAGCAGTTTATAAAGCTTATGTTAAGCTGCTTTAGCTTTATTATAAATATTGCACTTTTTTATAATAAATTTAACTATGTTTTATAGTTTTAAAAAATTATACTTTTTTTATAATTATTAAACTATTTTTGTTGCTTTTTAGTATTTATGTAATAAATATTTATAGAATTTCTTAATAAACTTGTTTTATAAAGATTTTAGTAAATAAACCTTATGTTTATATATTAGCTTATTATTTTTTAATTTTTTGTATTTTTGTAGTTATGCTAACTTTTTTAAGTTATAAGCTTATTATAGCTATATATTTATAAAGTCTTTAAATATAATTTTAACTTTTAAGCTTTTATTTTTTTAAAAATATAATACTTAAATGTTTTTTTTTAAAACCTTAAATTTTTTTTGACTTTATTAATTAAGTATGTTTGCTTAAATGTTTTTTTTTTTCTTAATGTAGTATATTTTAAAGTTAAATTTAAAAAAAAAAACTATTTAATTTTTATGTTATTTAGTAATTTTTTGTATAGTTATAAATTTTGTTAAGTTTTAATAATTTAAATAAATTTTAATTAGCTTTATAATTTTTATAAAAAATAGTTTTTACTTTTTAAGTGCTATAATAATTGCAAGCAGTTCTTTATTATATATAAGGTATTATAATGCTGCGTTTTATAGTGCTTTAAAGTAATAAGCTATTAAGTGTTATTTTTTATTGTTTTTTAGTTGTTTTAAAACTTTTGCAATTATACTATTTAAAGCATTTATTTTTAGCTTTTTCTTTTTCTATAGATTAAATAATTTAATTATAAAGTTAAAAATAACTTTTAGTTTTAGTTTTTTAAAAGCTTTTTAGGCTTCTTTTAAAATTAAGAAAAACTTTCCTTTATATTTTTTTTTTGTATACTTTATAAAATAAAATGCTATTTTCCTAAAGTTTTAAATTAACATTTAAACATAGTTTAAAAATTTTAATACTTATTATATGTTTATAATAATAGCTAAGTTAAATATTTTTTAGTTTTATATTATATTAATTTTTAACTGTTAAATCTATATTTATTTTAAAGTAATTATAAATCTTAAAAAGTTAATTTTTTATATATGCTATATATACTTTTTTGTGTTAAATTATAATTTTGTTTATTTAAGTATTTTTAATACTTAAGTTATGTATTTTTTATGTTTTTTTAGTATTTTAAAGTAAATTAAAATATTATTTAAGTAAATAAACATAAATTTGTTTAAAAACTTCTATAAAATTATTATTATTATATATTAAAAGCTAGCTAGTATATTTTATAGTTTTTATAGCATAATTATATATTTATATAGTTTATATATTATTTATATAGCGGTTTTTTATTTTTTTTTTTTAGCTATTTTAATAGCATAATATTTATTAGAAATATTAATTGCTATAAACTATTTTATTTAGCTAATGTTTTTTTTTATAATTACTAGTAAAATAAAAGAATATTTATTTGTAATAATAATTATATTTAATAATTAATAATTAACTATTACTTGTTATATTAGTCTTTTTTTTTTATTAATTAGTTGTTTTTTATTTTTTATTTTAAGTATTAGTACTGTAAAATATTTAACAAATAACTAAAATTTTTTTAAGAATTCTTTTGCTAGGTTTTTTTAAATATATTTTTATAAAGCGTTTGTTTTGTTTAAGCTTATATAATATACTTAATAAAGCTTTAGTTAACATTTTTTTTTAATAAAAATATAGTAGTTTTATAAGCTATGTTTAAAAAGTTTTTTTTTTTTTTTTTTTTAAATAGTTTGTAAAATTTGTAATATATTTTTAGTATTTTATTTAGGATTTTTTTTGCAATTTTTCTGATTTTTTTGCTTTGTTTTTTACTTTTTTAATTAATAGTTTTTGCTTTTTATTAAATTAAAAAATTGCTAGTTTTTAGCTATAATATTTTTAAAATAATATTATAATTAAATATATTAGCAATATTTAATATAATTTGTTTTTTGTGTTTTTATATAAATATATTAAAAGGTTTAGTTTTTTTAAGTATATAACTATTATTATAGCTAAAAATGCTTTTATTAAATTTTTTAATTTTTTAAGATTTTTATTTATATTTTTAAGAAATTTTATTTTGTTTTGCTACTTTAAGTAAAATTATATTAGCTTATACTTTTAAGTTAATTAAAGTATTATATTTTTTTTTTTAATATATAAGTTTAACTTTAAATTAGTTTTGTTAATTATTGCATTAAACTTTATATAAAGCCTTAGTTTTTTTAGCTACTTGCTGCTTTTTTAACAAGTATTTATTTTGTTTTTTGATTTTTTTTTGTTAAATGTTTAAATGCTTATTTTATTTTGTACTTTAAATATTATTGCGCTTTGTTTTATTTTTGCTTTTAGTTAAGCTTTAAATTGCAGTTTTTAAGCTTTTTTACTTTTAGCAATTATTTTTTAGTATAATTATGCTTTAATTAGCTAATAATATTTATAGCAGTTATTTTTACATTTTTTTAAAATAATGTTATAAATGCAGTTAAAATTTTCTTTAAATATTATAAATCTTTATAGATTTTTATAATAAACTATAGTTATAACTAATTACTTTAATTTATAAAAGTTTTATATTTTTATTTTTGTAATTTGTTTAAAAAACTAATTATTTTTTAGTTTATTAAATAAATATTAGTAATAATAATATATTATATAATAATTTTATAATACTTTATTATATTTTAAATCTTTTAAGCGTAAAATATTATTATTGTTTTTTATTATTGTTTTATTATAGTAGTAATTTTTAGCAATTAGTTAAATTGCTAGCTTTAGTTTTTAAAACGTATTAGTTTTTATGTTAACTATTAGTGCTTTTTTGTTTTGTTATATTTAAAGTAATTTAAGCTATAAAAATATTTCGTTTATTTTTATTAGTTCTTTTTTTATAGTATTTTTTATAGCTTTTAATTTTATTTATTTTTGCTTTAAAGTTTTATAAGTTTTATTTCTTTAAGTTTATTTAGCAATTAAATATTTTAATAGTTTATAATTAGTTTAATAACTATACTATTTATAATTATAGTTTTGTTTTTTTAAATATAACTTTTTTTTAAGCTATATTTTAAGCTTTAATAATTTAAAGTTTTTATAATTTTATAAGTTTACTAACTATATTAACTTATTACTTTTTATTGTTTATTATTTTTAGTTAAACTATTTTTTTAAGTTATATATTAAATAACTTTAATTGTTTATATAATAAATATATTTTTTTATAATTTGTTTTAATAACTACAAAGCTTTTAAATAATATTTGCATGCTTATTTATTTTAACTTGTATAAATAAAACATTTAAATTTATTTAATATAGCACTTTTATTTTAATTTAAAATAGCAACTTTATACTTTTGCTTTAAAAACATATTTTTTAAATTGTTTTATTATTTTTTGTTGTTTTAAACTTTTATAACTTATATTTTTTTCTTAAGTTAAAAAATCTTTTTTTTTTTATAGCTTTTTTTTTTGTTTTTTTTTTTAAATTAGCATTATTTTTAAAAGTGTTCTTTTTTTTTATAATTATAATATTTAACTTTAGATATATTTTAAAATTATTATTCTTGGACTTTATTAATTTGCTTGAATTTTTGTTTAATATTTTTTTAAATATTCTTTTTTTTGTTTTTTTTAGTTCTTTTAGTTTTAAAATACTAATTAAATAATTATTAATTAATTATAATAGCTATATTAATATATATATTAATTTTTGCTAGTTTATTTATTTTGCATAGTTTATTTTAAACTTAAGTTTTAAGTTTACTATAAAATAAATAAAATAGCGCAAGCTTAAGTAATTTTAAGATTATTACTAATTGTTTAAATTTTATAGCGTAATTTATTGCTGCTTTTGTTTATTTTAAGCAATAAAGTGCTTTTTTTGCGTGTTTTGCTTTTTAGATATTTTTAAACAATACTTTTATTTAATTTTTAAACTTAATATAATTTTTAAAAATTTTTTTTGTTTTTAGCTTAAGGTTAATTAACTTATTAGCTTTTAAAAAATCTTTTAAAATAAGTTAAAATTATTTTAGTACTTTTTTTAATAAAAATTATAAAGTAGTTATTACTTTTTAGTTTTTTTTTATAATAGTAATAAAGTATTATTTTAAATAAAGTTTAGCATAAATTAAAAAAGCTTTTATATTTATAAATTTATTATAAAGCTTTAAAGCAATAAGTTTAAAACTTTTAATGTTTAACATTTTTAATATTATAAATAATTTTAATAATAAAAACAATAATAATAATAAAAAGTTAAGTTTTTTATTTTAAGTTATTACTTTAAGTATAGCAGTAATAAAAATAAGCATTAAGTTTACTAGTAATAATATTAATATTAGTTATAATATAATTATTTATTTAAAACTTTAATTTATTATTATAATAATAGTTATTATTGCTGCTTTAATTATTATAACTAATATTTGCGCTAGTTTAAAAGTTATAACGCTTAATATTTAAGCTGTTTTTTAAGTTAAAGCAACTAGTTTATTTTATAGTACTAGTATTAATATTAGCTTTTTTTTATTATTACTGCTTAATTTTTTTTTTTTTATTACTGCTTTTTTTTTAATAAAAGTAGCTAGTAAAAGTGCTAAAGTTTATTGTTTTAGTATATTGCTAGTTCTAAAGATTTTTAAAATTTTTAAACTTAATTTTTAACTTTTTGTTTTTAGTAATATAACTTAAATTTAGTTTATTAATTATTAAGTAAGGTTTACTTATATAATACTGTTTAGCATTTTTATTTTTTAAATATTTCTTTAGTATACTTTTAAAAATTTATTTTATAAATTGTTTATTATTTAACTTTTTATATTAGTATTTATTTTTGTGTGTTAAGTTTTATTAATTAAAAAGCTATTAAAATATAACGAACTTATTATATATTAATATAATAGGTTTGCTTTTAAGGTTTTAATTTGCAGGTAATAATAGAATTTTTAATAGTAGTTTATTAAAGAGGTTTTTAAAGTACTTTTATTACTATACATTAATAGAAGTTTTAAAGAATTAAAAGTAATAAATATATTAGTGCTTAGTAATTATAAAAAAATTAATAGCTAAAAACTAGAACTAAATAAATAACTAAATATAAAAAGTACATAATTATATAAACAAAAAAAAAGTAAAAAAAGTAGTAACTTTTTTTAAATTACTGCAAGTTTAATAAGCACTAAATTATTATAAGTTTAATAAGCTTTAAATTACTATAAGCTTAGTAAGCTTTAGATTACTATAAGCTTAGTAAGCTAAGTAAATTATTATATAACTTTAGCTTTAGCTAGCAAAAAAAGAGGTGCATAGTATATATAAAGGCATTAAGCCGCTCTAAAGGCTACCTTTGTGTTAATTTTGTAACAATACTATAGCTAAAAACTAATAACTTTTTGATTTAATAAAAAGCAAAAATTATTAATTAAAAAAATAAAAAATAAAGCAAAAAAATCAAAAAAATCGCAAAAAAAATCTTAAACAAAATATTAAAAGTATATTATAAATTTTATAAACTATTTAAAAAAAAAAAAAAAAAAAACTTCTTAAATATAGCTTATAAAATTATTATATTTTTATTAAAAAAAAATGTTAACTAAAGCTTTATTAAATATATTATATAAGCTTAAACAAAATAAACGGTTTATAAAAATATATTTAAAAAAATCTAGCAAAAGAATTTTTAAAAAAATCTTAGTTATTTGCTAAATATTTTATAATGCTAATACTTAAAATAAAAAATAAAAAATAACTAATTAATAAAAAAAAAAAACTAGTATAGCAAATAATAGTTAACTATTAATTATTAAACATAATTATTATTGCAAATAAATATTTCTTTATTTTATTAATAACTATAAAAAAAAATATTAGTTAAGCAAAATAGTTGTAATAAACTTGTTATACATTAATATAACAGGTTTGCTTTTAAGGTTTTAATTTGCAGGTAATAATAGGATTCTTAACAGTAGTTCATTAAAGAAGTTTTCGGGGTACTTTTACTACTGTGTATTAATAGAAGTTTTAAAGGATTAAAAGTAATAAATATATTAGTGCTTAGCAGTTATAAAAAATTAATAGCTAAAGAACTAAAACTAAGTAAATAATTAAATATAAAAAATACATAATTATATAAACAAAAAAAAAGTAAAAAAAATAATAACTTTTTTTAAATTACTATAAGTTTAGTAAGCATTAAATTACTATAAGCTTAATAAGCTTTAAATTATTGTAAGCTTAATAAGCTTTAAATTACTATAAGCTTAATAAGCTAAATAAATTATTATATAACTTTAGCTTTAGCTAGCAAAAAAAAAGGTACAAAGTATATATAAAAGCATTAAGCTGCTTTAAAAGCTACTTTTGTATTAATTTTGTAATATTATTTTCTTTTTTTTAGAATTGTTGTTTTAACAATTTTCCGTAAGTATTTTTTTTTTTTTTTTTTCTATATGTTATAATATTAAAGCGCATTAAAAAAACTAACTGTTTATTTAAAACAAAGCAAAGATTTATTTTTGCTTTTTTTATTAATTTTACTAGCTATAAAGTTATGCTTTACTTTTGCTACTTTAATTAATTATTAATGTGCAAAATAATAAATAATATATTTTATTGTTTTAAATGTATACATGCTAGTTGCTTTTGTAATAAATTAAAAGTTTTAATTAACTTAATTAATAATATAGTTTTTAAATACTGTTGTTTTAAAAAAAAAAAAAAGCAAGCAAAGCAATAATTACTTTTAGTTTAAAAAAAATTAAAACGAGCTTAAAATAGCTTTAATTTTGTTTTAAGCAAGTTAGCTTAGCTTTATATATAAAAACGTTTTTTAAAAGCAAAAAGTATTAAAATAGTTTAATAAAAGCTTTAGTTCTTAAATAAACTAAACAAAATAAAGCGCATTAAAAAAAAACAAAAAGTGCTAACAAAAAAGCAAAAATAATAAAAAAAGCAAGCTAAAGCAACATAAGCTGCTTTATTTAAGTTTAATTAAAATTTTTTAAGTATTTTTTTTAAAGTTAACTTTTTTTTTTTAATTTTAAGCAGTTAAAATATTAGCAGTAAAACTAACTTATAACTACTTTAGCAGTTTTTAAGTGTTTTTTAAGTTTTTAAGTATTATTAACATATAAATATTTTTTCTATTTAATAAAATATTTTAAGTTATTATTGTTTTAACAAAAATTTAGTATATTTTTAACTTTATAAACGTTTTAATTTGTTTTTATTTTTAGTTATATTTTAATAAATGTTTTAATAAATACTAGTTCTAATAAAAAAATGTAAAAAATAAAGTAAATTTATATGTTTTTTAGTAATAATAGTTTATAATTAATAAATAAAATAACTTTTTTAATCTTAAAAAAGCTAAGTTTTTTAAATTTTAATTTATTGCTTAATTGTTTTGTTTTAATTTAAAAAATATTAATGTTTGCATTTTATTTTTATTATAGCAAGTAAACCTTGTTTTTTTTTTAAAGGTTAGTTCTTTAGTTTGTTTTTTGTTATAATATACTAACATTTATTATTATAAAAATTAAAAGCATAGTTATAGTTTAGCTTATAGCGTTTTGATTTTTATTGCAATAGTTTTTGCTTAAAGTACTATAGTTAAAATAACAAGTGCTTTTATTAATGTTTTTTTTTGTTTTTTAATAGTTGTTTGCTATTTATAAACGGCTTTATGCAAAAATATGTTTATATTTTTGTTTATTAATATATTATATAAAATTTATATTATTAATAATAGTTTTACTTAATTGTTTTATTAATAGTTAATATAACTTTATAAATATTGTTTTAATATTTAGTTTAGTTTTTTTGTTTGTTTATTTGTTTATAAGTAATAAGCAATTAAAAACTTTAGTTTAATACTAATAAATTTAAAAAAGCTAGTTTTAAACTTAAAAATAAACAATTTATTTTAGTTTAAAATAATTTTTTTTAGTAGTTTATGTTTATTTAAATATTAGCGTATAAAAGTATATATAAGTTGTTTAACTATTATATTTTCTTTAAATAGTAAAAAATAAACATATTTAATAAGTTTATTAATAATAACTTATATTTTATTATATTATACTTTTATAACTAAATTAGTTAATAAAAGTAATATTATAATAAAATCTTAAGCAATAATATATTATGCTTGTTTAAATATTTATATAAGTTATAGCAGTTTATAAAGCTTATATTAAACTATTTTAGCTTTATTATAAATATTATACTTTTTTATAATAAATTTAACTATGTTTTATAGTTTTAAAAAATTATACTTTTTTTATAATTATTAAACTATTTTTATTGCTTTTTAGTATTTATATAATAAATGTTTATAAAATTCCTTAATAAACTTGTTTTATAAAAATTTTAGTAAATAAACCTTATGTTTATATATTAGCTTGTTATTTTTTAATTTTTTGTGTTTTTATAGTTATGTTAACTTTTTTAAGTTATAAGCTTATTATAGCTATATATTTGTAAGGTTTTTAAGTATAACTTTAATTTTTAAGCTTTTATTTTTTTAAGGATATAATACTTAAATGTTTTTTTTTAAAACCTTAAATTTTTTTAACTTTGTTAGCTTAGTATATTTGCTTAAATGTTTTTTTTTTTTTAATGTAGCATATTTTAAAGTTAAATTTAAAGAAAAAAACTATTTAATTTTTATATTATTTAGTAATTTTTTGCGTAATTATAAATTTTGTTAAGTTTTAATAATTTAAATAAATTTTAATTAGCTTTGTAGTTTTTATAAAAAATAGTTCTTACTTTTTAAATGCTATAATAATTATAAGTAATTTTTTGTTATATATAAAGTATTATAATGCTATATTTTGTAATGCTTTAAAGTAATAAGCTATTAAGTGCTATTTTTTGTTATTTTTTAGTTGTTTTAAAACTTTTATAATTATACTATTTAAAACATTTGTTTTTAGCTTTTTCTTTTTTTATAGATTAAGTAGTTTAACTATAAGATTAAAAATAACTTTTAGTTTTAGTTTTTTAAAAGCTTTTTAAGCTTTTTTTAAAATTAAAAAAGATTTTTTTTTGTATTTTTTTTTTGTATACTTTATAAAGTAAAATGCTATTTTTTTAAAGTTTTAAATTAATATTTAAACATAATTCAAAAATTTTAATACTTGTTATATGTTTATAATAATAGCTAAATTAAATATTTTTTAGTTTTATACTATATTAATTTTTAACTATTAAATCTATATTTGTTTTAAAGTAATTATAAATCTTAAAAAGTTAATTTTTTATATATGCTATATATACTTTTTTGTATTAAGTTATAATTTTGCTTGTTTAAATGTTTTTAATACTTAAGTTATATGTTTTTTGTGTTTTTCTAGTATTTTAAAGTAAATTAAAATATTATTTAAGTAAATAAACATAAACTTATTTAAAAACTTCCGTAAAATTATTATTATTATATGTTAAAAGCTAGCTAATATGTTTTGTAGTTTTTATAGCATAACTATATACTTATATAATTTATATACTGTTTATATAGCAGTTTTTTATTTTTTTTTTTTAGTTATTTTAATAGCATAATATTTATTTAAAATATTAACTGCTATAAACTATTTTGCTTAACTAATGTTTTTTTTTATAGTTATTAATAAAGTAAAAAAGTATTTATTTGTAATAATAATTACGTTTAATAGTTAGTAGTTAATTATTATTTACTATATTAGTTTTTCTTTTTTATTAATTAGTTATTTTTTATTTTTTATTTTAAGTACTAATACTATAAAGTATTTAATAAATAACTAAGATTTTTTTAGAAATTTTTTTGCTAAATTTTTCTAAATATATTTTTATAAAGCGTTTGTTTTATTTAAGCTTATATAATATACTTAATAAAGCTTTAGTTAATATTTTTTTTTAATAAAAATATAGTAATTTTATAAGCTATATTTAAGAAGTTCTTTTTTTTTTTTTTTTTTAAATAGTTTGTAAAATTTGTAATATATTTTTAGTATTTTGTTTAGGATTTTTTTTGCAATTTTTCTGATTTTTTTGCTTTATTTCTTATTTTTTTAATTAATAATTTTTGCTTTTTATTAAATTAAAAAGTTGCTAGTTTTTAGCTATAATATTCCTAAAATAATATTATAATTAAATATATTAATAATATTTAATAATTAATTTATTTTTTGTATTTTTATATAAATATATTAAAAAGTTTAGTTTTTTTAAGTATATAATTATTATTATAGCTAAAAGTACTTTTATTAAATTTTTTAATTTTTTAAGATTTTTGCTTATATTTTTAGAAAATTTTATTTTGTTTTACTACTTTAAGTAAAATTATGTTAGCTTATATTTTTAAGTTAATTAAAATATTATATTTTTTTTTTAATATATAAGTTTAACTTTAAATTAGTTTTGCTAATTATTATATTAAACTTTATATAAAGCCTTAGTTTTTTTAGCTATTTGCTGCTTTTTTAATAAGTACTTATTTTGTTTTTTGATTTTTTTTTGTAAAATGTTTAAATATTTATTTTATTTTGTACTTTAAATATTATTACGCTTTGTTTTGTTTTTGCTTTTAGTTAAGCTTTAAATTGCAGTTTTTAAGCTTTTTTACTTCTAATAATTATTTTTTAGTATAATTATGCTTTAATTAGCTAATAATATTTATAGTAGTTATTTTTACATTTTTTTGGAATAATATTATAAATATAATTAAAATTTTTTTTAAATGTTGCAAATTTTTATAAATTTTTATAGTAAACTATAGTTATAACTAATTACTTTAATTTATAAAAGTTCTATATTTTTATTTTTGTAATTTGTTTAAAAAACTAATTATTTTTTAGTTTATTAAATAAATATTAATAGCAATAATATATTATATAATAATTTTATAATACTTTGTTATATTTTAAATTTTTTAAGCGTAAAATATTATTATTATTTTTTATTATAGTTTTATTATAATAATAACTTTTAATAATTAGTTAAATTGCTAGCTTTAGTTTTTAAAATATATTAGTTTTTGCGTTAATTATTAATGCTTTTTTATTTTGTTATATTTAAAGCAGTTTAAGCTATAAAAATACTTCGTTTATTTTTATTAGTTTTTTTTTTGTAGTATTTTTTATAGCTTTTAATTTTAT
>MU401005.1:0-14071 GCA_022578965.1 Xylaria sp. FL1777 | reverse complement strand
TATAGCACTTAAAAAATAAAAACTATTTTTTATAAAAATTATAAAGCTAATTAAAATTTATTTAAATTATTAAAACTTAACAAAATTTATAACTATATAAAAAATTACTAAATAATATAAAAATTAAATGGTTTTTTTTTTTAAGTTTAACTTTAAAATATATTATATTAAAAAAAAAAAAAACATTTAAGCAAACATATTTAGTTAATAAAGTTAAAAAAGATTTAAAGTTTTAAAAAAAAACATTTAAATATTATATTTTTAAAAAAATAAAAGCTTAAAAATTAAAGTTATACTTAAAAACTTTATAAATATATAGCTATAATAAGCTTATAACTTAAAAAAGTTAGTATAATTATAAAAACATAAAAAATTAAAAAATAACAAGCTAATATATAAATATAAAGTTTATTTATTAAAATTTTTATAAAACAAGTTTATTAAAAAATTTTATAAATACTTATTATATAAATATTAAAAAGCAACAAAAATAGTTTAACAATTATAAAAAAAGTACGATTTTTTAAAACTATAAAACATAGTTAAATTTATTATAAAAAAGTATAATATTTATAATAAAGCTAAAACAGCTTAATATAAGCTTTATAAACTACTATAACTTATATAAATATTTAAATAAACATAATATATTATTGCTTAAAATTTTATTATAATATTATTTTTATTAATTAATTTAATTATAAAAATATAATATAATAAAATATAAGTTATTATTAATAAACTTACTAAGTATATTTACTTTTTACTGTTTAAAAAAAATATAATAGCTAAATAACTTATATATGCTTTTATATGCTAATATTTAAATAAATATAAACTACTAAAAAAAATTGTTTTAAACTAAAATAAATTGTTTACTTTTAAGTTTAAAACTAGCTTTTTTAAACTTATTAGTATTAAACAAAAGTTTTTAACTGCTTACTATTTATAAACAAATAAACAAACAAAAAAACTAAACTAAATATTAAAATAATATTTATAAAGTTATATTAATTATTAATAAAACAATTAAATAAAATTATTACTAATAGTATAAATTTTATATAATATATTAATAAACAAAAATATAAACATATTTTTGTATAAAGCTGTTTATAAACAGTAAACAATTATTAAAAAACAAAAAAAAACATTAATAAAAATATTTGCTATTTTAATTATAGTACTTTAAGCAAAAATTATTATAATAAAAATTAAAACGCTATAAGCTAAACTATAATTATGCTTTTAATTTTTATAACAATAAATATTAATATATTATAACAAAAAACAAACTAAAAAACTAATTTTTAAAAAAAAAAATAAAGTTTATTTGCTATAATAAAAATAAAATGCAAACATTAATATTTTTTAAATTAAAACAAAACAACTAAGCAATAAATTAAAATTTAAAAAACTTAGCTTTTTTAAAATTAAAAAAGTTATTTTATTTATTAACTATAAATTATTATTACTAAAAAATATGTAAATTTACTTTATTTTTTATATTTTTTTACTAAAACTAGCACTTATTAAAACATTTATTAAAACATAACTAAAAATAAAAATAAATTAAAACATTTATAAAGTTAAAAATATATTAAATTTTTGTTAAAATAATAATAACTTAAAGTATTTTATTAAATAAAAAAAATATTTATATGTTAATAATACTTAAAAACTTAAAAAACACCTAAAAACTGCTAAAATAGTTATAAATTAGTTTTATTGCTAATATTTTAACTACTTAAAACTAAAAAAAAAAAGTTAACCTTAAAAAAAGCGCTTAAAAAATTTTAATTAAACTTAAATAAAGTAGCTTGCGTTACTTTAGCTTGCTTTTTTTATTATTTTTGCTTTTTTATTAGCGCTTTTTGTTTTTTTTTAATGTGCTTTATTTTGTTTAGTTTATTTAAAAATTAAAACTTTTGCTAAATTATTTTAATACTTTTTGCTTTTAAAAAACATTTTTATATATAAAGCTAAGCTAACTTGCTTAAAATAAAATTAAAGCTATTTTAAGCTTGTTTTAATTTTTTTTAAACTAAAAATAATTGTTGTTTTGCTTGCTTTTTTATTTTTTTAAAATAATAGTATTTAAAAACTATATTATTAATTAAGTTAATTAAAACTTTTAATTTGTTGCAAAAGCAACTAGCATATATGCATTTAAAACAACAAAACATATTATTTGTTATTTTGCATATTAATAACTAATTAAAGCAGCAAAAATAAAGCATAACTTTATAGCTAATAAAATTAATAAAAAAGGCAAAAATAAATCTTTGCTTTGTTTTAAATAAGCAGTTAGTTTTTTTAATGCGCTTTAATATTATAACATATAAAAGAAAAAAAAAAAAAAATACTTACGGAAAATTATTAAAACAACAATTTTAAAAAAAAAGAAATAATATTACAAAATTAGCATAAAAGTAGCTTTTAAAGCAGCTTAATGCTTTTATATATACTTTGTACTTTTTTTTTTGTTAGCTAAAGCTAAAGTTATATAATAACTTATTTAGCTTACTAAACTTATAGTAATTTAAAGCTTATTAAGCTTATAATAATTTAAAGCTTATTAAGCTTATAATAATTTAATGCTTACTAAACTTATAATAATTTAAAAAAAGTTACTACTTTTTTTACTTTTTTTTTGTTTATATAATTATGCACTTTTTATATTTAGTTATTTATTTAGTTCTAGTTTTTTAGCTATTAATTTTTTATAACTGCTAAGCACTAATATATTTATTACTTTTAAACCTTTAAAATCCTTATTAATATATAGTAATAAAAGTACCCTAAAAACCTCCTTAACAAACTACCGTTAAAAATCCTATTATTACTTACAAATTAAAACCCTAAAAGCAAACCTGTTATATTAATATATAACAAGTCTGTTATAGTATACTAGCTAATAAATTATATAGTATAATAAATAGCTTTAATAATGCTATAGCTTTTTATATAATGCTTTAAAAAATTATAGCTACGCTAAAAATACTTTTAATTTTTGCTATATTATATTTAAACTTAAAATTATTATATAACTATTTAGTAAAGCTAAAAACTACTTAAAAAAATGCTTTATAATTAATATTATATTACTTAAAAAGTTATATAAAAGGAAAAAAATTTCTAAAGTATAATAAATTAATAGCAAAAATAATTTAGCTAACGTGTTTATAAAAAAAACACTAAACTAAGCGCTAAAAACTTTAGTATTTATAAATTAGCTAACTATATAAATAAAAGCATTTATAAAAAAAAAATAAAAACAACTTTTGTATAAATAAATAAAAAAAAAAAAAAGTTAAAAAAATACTTTTGTATAAAAATTGTTATAATAATTATATAATAAATAAAAAAGCAACAAGCAAATATATTTAACTTTAAAAAAAACACCAAAAACTATAAAACATTATAAATTTTATATTTTTTTTATATAACTATTTTTTGAGCTATATATAAGTGCTTAATATTTTTTTTTATTTTTTTTATTAAACTACTATATAATACTTAACTTTTTTTTATTTAATTAAGTATAATAATTGTAATAAGCATTATATAATTGCTAAACATATATAGCATATATATTACTTTAAAATTTTATTACTTATTAATAACTTTAAAATAAAAAGCTTTTGTAGTTTATATAAGCATTTTAGCTGCATAAAGCAACTATAGTGCTATATAATTAAATAAATACTGCACAAAAGTAGTTTTTATAACAAATTATTTAAGCTATAGTAAAAGTAATTAAAGCATTATGCAAAATTTAAACCTTAATATTAACTAAAAGCATTAATATAACTTAAAACTTGTTACTTTTTATATAATAAACAATTATTAATAAACTACTTAAATAATAAGCTATATAAAAAAAAATAAATATATATATTTATATATAGTAACTAAAAAAATAATTAATTGTTAAAATTACTAGTTAATAGTTATATAACGTTATAACTACTGTTTTAGCTTATAACGTAAAGCTAGCAATTATTAATATTATATTATAATAAAGTAACTATTATATAAATATATATATATATATATATAAATATATATATAAAAATAACTAAGTATAAAGCTATTATAAGTATATATATATATGTATAAAATAGCTAATAGTAAAATAAGCAGCTATATAAAGTAAAAGGTTTAAAGATATAAAAGCAACAAAAAGTACTATAAAATTTAGGCTTTTTTTATAAACAAAGCTTAGTTTTTATACTTTAATATATTATTAAATTTGCTGCTATATAAAAAAGAAACCTTTAATTAACCTTAGTATAAATTATTTATTGCTAATATTTTATTTTATACTATTAGCTAACGTTAGTTAGCTATATAACAATAAAAACAAAAGACTTTAATTATGCTAGCAGTAGTTAAACTGCATAAAAGTTTAAATGCTTTATTTAAAAAGTAACTATTTTTAAACTTAAGCTTTGTATAACTATAAAGTTTAAAAAAAGCAAACATATAAGCAGCTCTTTTTTTGCAAAAACTAAAGTACTAAATGTTTAACTTTTTATAAAACCATTTTTTTTTATTTTTTTTAAATAGCATTATATAAAAAGAATTATAACTAAAAAAAAAGTAGCTAATGTTAAAATAACTAGTTATTAGTTATAACTCTTATATATAGTACGTATAATAAGTTTTGCATAAAAACTACTTTATGCAAAAGTTATTGCATAAACTAAAGTAATTTTAGTGTTAGTTTAGCTTATACGCTAGTAAAGTTTTTATACATAAAAAAGAACTTTTATTTTATATAAACCTTTTTTTCTTTTAAATATATAAAACATAAACAGCTTATAATACAAAGATTATTATACTTTGTTTTAGCACATATATATTAAACGTACGATTGTATAAAGCTTATTTAATAAGCAATAATAATAGTAAAAAGTTAAGTTTTTTATTTTAAGTTATTACTTTAAGTATAGTAATAATAAAAGTAAGCATTAAGTTTACTAATAATAATATTAATATTAATTATAATATAATTATTTATTTAAAGCTTTAATTTATTATTATAATAATAGTTATTATTATTGCTTTAATTATTATAGCTAGTATTTATATTAGTTTAAAGGTTATAACGCTTAATATTTAAGCTATTTTTTAAGTTAAAGTAACTAGTTTATTTTATAGCGCTAATATTAACGTTAGTTCTTTTTTATTACTGCTGCTTAACTTTTTTTTTTTTATTACTGCTTTTTTTTTAATAAAAGTAGCTAATAAAAGTATTAAAGTTTATTGTTTTAATACATTGCTAATTTTAAAAATCTTTAAAATTTTTAAACTTAATTTTTAACTTTTTGTTTTTAATAGTATAACTTAAACTTAGTTTATTAGTTATTAAATAAAGTTTACTTATATAATGCTATTTAGCATTTTTATTTTTTAAATATTTCTTTAGTATATTTTTAAAAGTTTATTTTATAAATCATTTATTATTTAACTCTTTATATTAATATTTATTCTTATATATTAAGTTTTATTAATTAAAAAGCTATTAAAATATAATAAACTTATTATATATTAATATAATAAGTTTGCTTTTAAAGTTTTAATTTATAAGTAATAATAGAATTCTTAATAGTAGTTTGTTAAGGAAATTTTTAAAGTACTTTTATTATTATGCATTAATAAAAGTTTTAAAGGTTTAAAAATAATAAATATATTAATACTTAGTAGTTATAAAAAATTAATAGCTAAAAATCTAAAAACTAAATAAATAACTAAATATAAAAAATATATAATTATATAAACAAAAAGGCTTAATGGTGTAGTAATATACGCTTGGCTACTTTTTTTGAAGTTATAAGTTTAAGTTTTGCTTAGTTTGCAGTTGTTTTGCTTTAAAGCAAAAGTTGGTTTACTTTTAGCTCGGTTTAAACTGCACGCTTACTGCATTAAAAGCATAAAAATTAAAAGTTAAATAGCTAAACTAAAAGTTTAAAAACCTTGCTTTTTTGCTAGTGCAGCAATATAAATAATTAACTTAGTATATTAGCTATTATAAAAACAAGCAGCTTTAGCTTTTATTGCTAACGCTATATAAGCACTAGTTTTTTTATATAGCAAATAGCTTATATTTTTAGCGTAATTAAAACTTAAAGCTTACTGCTTAGTACTAAGCAATTTATAAAAAATATAGCGCTATATAGTGCTTAAAATTTACTTAATACTATGTTATTTATAGCTTACAGAACTTAAGGCTAGCAAAAAGGCGCTTTTACTACTAATTAACAAAAAACTCTTTCATTAATGCACTAATTTTTATACCTTTGCATTATAAAGCAAAAGTGCTGCTAACTTAGCATACAAGATTTAAAGTAAAATATTATATAAAAAAAGCAGCAAATTAATAAAATCTATAGTAAAACTGTTGCATACTTTACATATATAAGTAGTTTTTGCCCTAAAAAAGGTTTCCACTTATATAAAGTTTTACTAAATAACTACTAGCATAGCTAATAAGCCGTTTATTTAAATAATACAAATTATTATATAAACAAAGAAAACAATAGTAGTAATTTATAAATGTTGCTTTTTTTAATAAACTTAACACTATATTATTTTAAGTTTAAAGCTTAATAAACTTAACGCTTAAGTTTGTTAAGTTTAAAGCTTAATAAGCTTAACGATTAAGTTTATTAAGTTTATGCATTAAACCCTTATAGTAGTTTAAATATATATTCTTTTAATAAATAGGACTTTTTCTATGCATGCCTTTTTTACACCTAGCCTTTTAACCGGCTTAGTTAGCCTATTTCGTAACAAAAGCATTTATTATTTATAATTATATATATTGCTTACTTTTATTTAAGCAGCTATTATAGCTTAAATAAAAAATATAGTTTTTTAATTTTTATATATTATTACAAGTTATTTATTATAGTTTTAATAATTTAAAATAATATAAAATAAAATATTATAAACTTAATATACTTTAAATATTTTTTTTTTGTTTTTATAAATAATAAAAGTTTGCAAAATATAGCTAATGTTATTTTATAGTTATATAATGTTTAAAAATAAAGCAAACTTTTTTAAATGTAATAATTTAAATAAAAAACAAATAGCATAAACTAATAAATAATTAATTGCTTTATTTATATAAGCTAAAGTTAACATTAAATAAAAAAAAAGCTATTTTTTTTTAAAAAAAATAGTAGTATATTATTATAACTATATAAATAAGCTAAGCATATTTAAACTAGCAATTATAAAACAATTAATTAAATTTTGCATAATATTTTTATAATTTATATTAAAATTTTAAATAGTATTTTTAAAGTTAAAATTATTATATATAAATATAATACTTAAAGTATAAATAATATACTTTAAGTTAAGCTATATATTTATTAATTTAAGTATTAAAACATTAATTAATTAACTATTATATATATAACTTTGTTTAGCTATTTTATTTAGCTGTTTTAAAATAAACTTATAATTAATATATACTTTAAATTAAGTAAAAGTATTAATTATTTAAGTTTATATTTTATTACTATAAAAATAAATATTAATAAATTATTATAAAAAATTGCTTATTAAAAGTATATATATATTTAATAATAAAGCTATAATTATATATACTTTAGCAATATAAAAAAATAATATATTAGCTTTAATTATGTTATAAAATTTATGCCTAGTTTGCTAATTCATAAAAATACCTAAAAAAAAAGCAGCAAAACATAAAAATATGTTTTAAATTTAAAACTAAAAAAAACAAAGTAATCTTTTAATTTATTATATATTATAAACATTTTTAATTTAGCAAAGCTTTTTATTAAAAGCTTTAAATGCTTTAAAATTAAATTTAATAAAAGCTAATTGTTTAAATAAAGTAAAAAGCTTGTTTTAAAATATAAAAATATTAGCAATATTATAACTTGTATTATTTTTTTCGAATTTTATCTAAATATTAGCTTTTTAAAAACACTATTAAACTTTAAAGTTTTTTAATATATTAACTATTTTATGCATTTATAACTTTAACTAGTTATTAATTATAGTTTATAATAAAAGCTATTTTTTTAAAACCTAATAAAAATTATAGCTTTAATTATAATTATAATATTAATACTATTATATATTTATTATAACTTATTATTAGCATATAAAATTAGATTTTTTATTTAAGTTATTGCTTTTATAATTAAAATTATTTTTAAAGTTAAAAGCAATAAAAGTAGTATTAAAAAAGTTAGTTAATTTAAATGTAAGAAATAGCATAAATGCTAATATAATAAACTATATAAGCAAGCAAAATAATTGCAAAAAAAACAATAATAAAAAAAACAATATTTTAGTTAAAAAATCTATAATATATAATGCAATAAAAACTAAGCATTAAAAAAATATAAAAAAAATATAACTATATATAAAATATAATAATTAATTAATTAAGTATAACTTTAAACAGATTTAAAGTTATTATATAAATAAATTATAGTTTATTGTTTTTTAAATAAAAACGTAAGCAAAAAAATCAACATAATTACTTTAAACCAAAATTCCAAGTTTGTATTAAAAAAAATAAAAAGGGTTATAATTAATAAAAAAGTAATATAGCTAAAAAAATATAAACGTAAAAACTATTTTAGTTTAAAGCACTTAAGATAACTTATGCTTAAAACTACTATAAAAATAAAAGCATTTATAAATGCTATAAGCTATTTTAAGCATTTTATTAAAAATTACTTATTAATTATTACATTATTAATTATATTAATAAAAAAACCTAAAAACTAAAAAATAAAATTAAACATAAAAGCTAAAAACATATAGCAAAAAATCTATAAAGCTATTATTATTATATTAATTGTTTAAACTTTTAATTAAAAGCTTTTATTTATAATAAATATTAATTTAAGCATATATTATATTAAAGTATATTTAATATAGCTATATTTTTATAAAATAACTATATTTTTGCATTTAATAATATATTTTTTAAAAAAGCTTAAAGTATATTAATTATATTACTTAATGCAAAAAAAAAAGTTATTAATTATAATGTTAACACTTTAATATTAGCAGTATTAAATAAAAAGCAAAAAATTTACTGTTTATATAAATTATAAGTTTTTTATAATAATAAAAACAAAAATAAAACAATTAGTAAAAATAGTATGTTTTTTAAACATTATTAAATATTTTAGCATAAAAATTATATATAAAATAAATAAATTAAACGTTTTAGCAAACTAGCTATTAAAACTATTAATTATACTAGTTTTTTTATTAATAAAAGCTAAAGTTAATATAAAATTATTGCTAAAAGCTAAAATATAGCTAATAATATTATTATAATATTTTAATATTATAAATTTACAAGCTATTTTTAAAAATTTTCGTTTTAAAACTAAATCATTATATAATATAAGTTTAAAATAAATAAAATAGCACTTTATTAAAAAAAATAGTATATTATTTAAGCTAATTAATTATAAATAAGCTTTAAAAAACTTTTTATATTTAGTTAATATAGCATTTTAAACTATAGCGTTTTTAAAAGTGCTTAAAGTACTAAAATTATTATAAAACGCAAAAAACATATATATTAATTTAAACCATATGATTATTAAAAGCTTAATTTAAAAGTTAAATAAATGTTTTTAATACTTAAAAGCTATATTTATTATTTAATAAATTATTACTAAATATAACTAATATTAACTAATAAAATGTAACGAACTTATTATATATTAATATAATAGGTTTGCTCTTAGGGTCTTAATTTGCAAGTAATAATAAAATCTTTAACAGTAGTCCGTTAAGAAGGTTTTTAGAGTACTTTTACTACTATGCATTAATAAAAGTTTTAAAAAATTAAAAGTAATAAATATATTAGTGCTTAGCAATTATAAAAAATTAATAATTAAAGAACTAAAAACTAAATAAATAACTAAATACAAAAAGTGCATAATTATATAAATAAAAAAAACAGTAGTAGTAATTTATAAACGTTACTTTTTTTAATAAACTTAACGCTATATTGTTTTAAGTTTAAAGCTTAATAAACTTAACGCTTAAGTTTATTAAATTTAAAGCTTAATAAATTTAACGCTTAAATTTATTAAGTTTATGCATTAAACTTTTATAATAGTTTAAATATATATTTTTTTAACAAATAAAACTTTTTTTATGCATGCTTTTTTTATATTTAGCTTTTAATTAGCCTAGTTAGCCCATTTTATAACATTATTTTTTTTCTTTTGTAATTGTTGTTTTAATAATTTTATAGTTTCTTTTTTGTAAGTTTTCTTTTTTTATTTTTTGTTTTTTGTATTTTGTGCTTATTATATTAAGTAAAGTTTCTAAAAAACTTTGCTTATTACGTTTTAAATAAAAAGCTTAACAAAACTTTGCTTTGCTTTTTTTTATTAAACTAAAATTAATTAAAATAGCTTTATACTTTTGCTACAATTATTATAATACAAAATGTTTAATGTTAAAATTTAACTTTAATTAATATATTAAATATATTATAGCTAAACAAACAAATTGTAACGCTAGAAGTTTATTTTTAAAGCAAATATAACAGCTTATTTTTTAGCACAAAAAGCTAAAAAATAAATTAAACTTATTAATAAAAAAGCATAAAAAAATAAGTATAAAAATCTGCTGTTTTAAGCAATAAAAAAAATTATAGCAAAAAAAAATAACTGCTGCTATAGCTTATAGTTTAAGTAATTTAAAAAAGCTTAAACAAATTAAAGCAAAAAAACGCTATATAATTAAAAAATAAAAACAGCACATTAAAGCAGTATAGCTATTGCTAGTTGTTTTTTTAAAGTTTAATTAAAATATACTAAACGTTTTATTTAAAATTAATTTTTTTTTTTTAGTTTTAGCTAGTTAAAGTATTAACAATAAAACTAGTTTATAATTATTTTAGCAGTTTTTAAGTGTTTTTTAAGTTTTTAAATATTATTAGCATATAAGTATTTTTTTTATTTAACAAAATACTTAATATTATTATTGTTTTAACGAAAATTTAATATATTTTTAACTTTATAAATGTTTTAATCTGTTTTTATTTTTAGTTATATTTTAATAAATGTTTTAATAAATGCTAGTTTTAATAAAAAAATATAAAAAACAAAGTAAATTTACATATTCTTTAGTAATAATAGTTTATAATTAATAAGTAAAATAATTTCTTTAATTTTAAAAAAACTAAGTTTTTTAAATTCTAATTTATTGCTTAGTTGTTTTATTTTAATTTAAAAAATATTAATGTTTACGTTTTGTTTTTATTATAGCAAGTAAACTTTATTTCTTTGTTTAAAAACTAGTTTTTTAGTTTGTTTTTTGTTGTAGTATACTAATATTCGTTGTTATAAAAACTAAAAACATAATTATAGTTTAGCTTATAGCGTTTTAATTTTTGTTACAATAGTTTTTGCTTAAAATGCTATAGTTAAAATAACAAGTGCTTTTATTAATGTTTTTTTTTGTTTTTTAATAGTTGCTTATTATTTATAAACAGCTTTATACAAAAATATGTTTATATTTTTATTTGTTAATATATTATATAAAATTTGTACTATTAATAATAGTTTTATTTAATTGTTTTATTAATAGTTAATATAACTTTATAAATATTGTTTTAGTATTTAGTTTAATTTTTTTGTTTGTTTATTTGTTTATAAGTAATAAGTAGTTAAAAACTTTAATTTAACGCTAATAAGTTTAAAAAAACTAATTTTAAACTTAAAAATAAACAATTTATTTTAGTTTAAAATAATTCTTTTTAGTAGTTTATGCTTATTTAAATATTAATATATAAAAGCATATATAAGTTATTTAGTTGTTATATTTTCTTTAAACAATAAAAAGTAAACATACTTAGTAAGTTTATTAATAATAACTTATATTTTATTATATTATATTTTTATAATTAAATTAATTAATAAAAATAGTGCTATAATAAAATTTTAAACAATAGTATGTTATACTTATTTAAGTATTTATATAAGTTATAGCAGTTTATAAAAAAGACCTTTTTATAACAGACCTATTATACATTAATATAACAGGTTTACTTTTAAGGTTTTAATTTACAAGTAATAATAAAATCTTTAATAGTAGTTTATTAAGGAGGTTTTTAAAGTACTTTTATTATTATGCATTAATAGAAGTTTTAAAGAATTAAAAGTAATAAATATATTAATGCTTAATAGTTATAAAAAATTAATAGCTAAAAAACTAAAACTAAATAAATAACTAAATATAAAAAGTGTATAATTATATAAATAAAAAAAAGGTAAAAAAAGTAGTAATTTTTTTTAAATTATTGCAAGTTTAATAAGCATTAAATTATTATAAGCTTAGTAAGCTTTAAATTACTATAAGCTTAGTAAGCTTTAAATTACTGTAAGCTTAGTAAGCTAAATAAGTTATTATATAATTTTAGCTTTAGCTAGCAAAAAAAAAAGTATAAAATATATATAAAAGCATTAAGCTGCTTTAAAAGCTACTTTAATGCTAATTTTATAATATTATTTCTTTTTTTCTAGAATTGTTGTTTTAATAATTTTTTATAAATATATTTTTTTTTTTTTTTATATGTTATAATATTAAAGCGCATTAAAAAAACTAACTGCTTATTTAAAATAAAGCAAAAACTTGTTTTTGCTTTTTTTATTAATTTTATTAGCTATAAAATTATGCTTTGCTTTTGCTGCTTTAATTAGTTATTAATATGCAAAATAATAAATAATATATTTTATTATTTTAAATGTATATATGCTAGTTGCTTTTATAATAAATTAAAAGTTTTAATTAACTTAATTAATAATATAGTTTTTAAACACTGTTGTTTTAAAAAAAAAAAAAGCAAGCAAAACAATAGTTATTTTTAGTTTAAAAAAAATTAAAACAAGCTTAAAATAGCTTTAATTTTGTTTTAAGCAAGTTAGCTTAGCTTTATATATAAAAACGTTTTTTAAAAGCAAAAAGTATTAAAATAATTTAGTAAAAGCTTTAGTTTTTAAATAAACTAAACAAAATAAAGCGTATTAAAAAAAAACAAAAAGCGCTAATAAAAAAGCAAAAATAATAAAAAAAGCAAGCTAAAGCAGCGCAAATTGCTTTATTTAAGTTTAATTAAAATTTTTTAAGCATTTTTTTTAAAGTTGACTTTTTTTTTTTAGTTTTAAGCAATTAAAGTATTAATAATAAAACTAATTTATAACTACTTTAGTAGTTTTTAAGTGTTTTTTAAATTTTTAAATATTATTAGTATATAAATATTTTTTTTATTTAATAAAATACTTTAGGTTATTATTATTTTAACAAAAATTTAATATATTTTTAACTTTATAAACGTTTTAATTTATTTTTATTTTTAGTTATATTTTAATAAGTATTTTAATAAATGCTAATTTTAATAAAAAAATGTAAAAAATAAAGTAAATTTATATATTTTTTAGTAATAATAGTTTATAATTAATAAGTAAAATAACTTTTTTAATTTTAAAAGAGCTAAGTTTTTTAAATTTTAATTTATTGCTTAGTTATTTTGTTTTAATTTAAAAAATATTAATGTTTGCATTTTATTTTTGTTATAGCAAATAAACTTTATTTTTTTTTTTAAAAGTTAGTTTTTTAGTTTGTTTTTTATTATAATATATTAACATTTATTATTATAAAAATTAAAGGCATAATTATAGTTTAGCTTGTAATAGTTTGATTTTTGTTATAATAGTTTTTGTTTAAAGTATTATAATTAAAATAATAAATATTTTTATTAATGTTTTTTTTTGTTTTTTAATAATTGCTTATTATTTATAAATAGCTTTATATAAAAATATATTTATATTTTTATTTATTAATATATTATATAAAATTTATATTATTAATAATAGTTTTATTTAATTATTTTATAAATAGTTAATATAACTTTATAAATATTGTTTTAGTATTTAATTTAATTTTTTTGTTTGTTTATTTGTTTATAAGTAGTAAGCAATTAAAAACTTTAGTTTAATATTAATAAGTTTAAAAAAGCTAGTTTTAAACTTAAAAG
>MU401004.1:0-14136 GCA_022578965.1 Xylaria sp. FL1777 | reverse complement strand
TATATAGCAGTTTTTTATTTTTTTTTTTTAGCTATTTTAATAGCATAATATTTATTTAAAATATTAATTACTATAAACTATTTTGCTTAGCTAATATTTTCTTTTATAGTTATTAATAAAGTAAAAAAGTATTTATTTGCAATAATAATTACGTTTAATAATTAATAGTTAATTACTACTTGCTATACTAGTTTTCTTTTTTTATTAATTAGTTGTTTTTTATTTTTTATTTTAAGTACTAGTATTATAAGGTATTTAGCAAATAACTAAAATTCTTTTAAAAATCCTTTTGCTAAGTTTTTTTAAATATATTTTTATAAGGCGTTTATTTTGTTTAAGCTTATATAATATACTTAATAAAGCTTTAGTTAACATTTTTTTTTAATAAAAATATAGTAATCTTATAAGCTATATTTAAGAAGTTTTTTTTTTTTTTTTTTTTTAAATAGTTTATAGAATTTATAATATATTTTTAATATTTTGTTTAAGATTTCTTTTGCAATTTTTTTGATTTTTTTGCTTTGTTTTTTGTTTTTTTACTTAATAGTTTTTGCTTTTTATTAAATCAAAAGGTTACTAGTTTTTAGCTATAGTATTTCTAAAATAATATTATAATTAAATATATTAGCAATATTTAATATAATTTGTTTTTTGTGTTTTTATATAAATATATTAAAAAGTTTAGTTTTTTTAAGTATATAACTATTATTATAGCTAGAAGTATTTTTATTAAATCTTTTAATTTTTTAAGATTTTTGCTTATATTTTTAAGAAATTTCATTTTGTTTTATTACTTTAAATAAAATTATGTTAGCTTATATTTTTAAGTTAATTAAAGTGTTATATTTTTTTTTTTAATATATAAGTTTAACTTTAAATTAGTTTTATTAGTTATTACATTAAACTTTATATAAGGCTTTAGTTTTTTTAGCTATTTGCTGCTTTTTTAGCAAATGCTTATTTTGTTTTTTAATTTTTTTTTGTAAAATGTTTAAGTGCTTGTTTTATTTTGCATTTTAGATATTATTGCGCTTTGTTTTGTTTTTGTTTTTAGTTAAGCTTTAAATTATAGTTTTTAAGCTTTTTTGCTTTTAGTAACTATTTTTTAGTATAATCGTGCTTTAATTAGCTAGTAATATTTATAGCAGTTATTTTTATATTTTTTTAAAATAATGTTATAAGTGCAATTAAAATCTTTTTTAAATATTACAAATTTTTGTAGATTTTTATAATAAACTATAGTTATAACTAACTACTTTAATTCGTAAAAGTTTTATATTTCTGTTTTTGTAATTCGTTTAAAAAACTAATTATTTTTTAGTTTATTAAGTAAATATTAATAATAATAATATACTATATAATAATTTTATAATATTTTATTATGTTTTAAATCTTTTAAGCATAAAATATTATTATTGTTTTTTATTATAGTTCTATTATAATAATAACTTTTAATAATTAGTTAAATTGCTAGCTTTAGTTTTTAAAACATATTAGTTTTTATGTTAACTATTAATGCTTTTTTGTTTTATTATATTTAAAATAGTTTAAGCTACAAAAATACTTCGTTTATTTTTATTAGTTTTTTTTTTGTAGTGTTTTTTATAGCTTTTAATCTTATTTATTTTTATTTTAAAGTTTTATAAGTTCTGTTTTTTTAGGTTTATTTAATAATTAAGTATTTTAATAGTTTATAATTAGTTTAATAACTATACTATTTATAGTTATAGTTTTGTTTTTTTAAATATAACTTTTTTTTAGGCTATATTTTAAGCTTTAATAGTTTAAAGTTTTTATAGTTTTATAAGTTTACTAATTATATTAATTTATTACTTTTTATTATTTGCTACTTTTAATTAAACTATTTTTTTAAGTTATATATTAAACAACTTTAATTGTTTATATAGCAAATATATTTTTTTATAATTTGTTTTAATAATTATAAAGCTTTTAAATAATATTTATATGCTTGTTTATTTTAACTTATATAAATAAAGCATTTAGATTTGTTTAGTATAGCACTTTTGTTTTAACTTAAAATAGCAATTTTATACTTTTGCTTTAAAAACGTATTTTTTAAATTGCTTCGTTGTTTTTTATTATTTTAGACTTTTATAACTTGTACTTTTTTCTTAAGTTAAGGAATTTTTTTTTTTTTATAGCTTTTTTTTCTGTTTTTTTTTTTAAATTAGCATTATTTTTAAAAGTGTTTTTTTTTTCTGTAGTTATAACATTTAACTTTAGATATATTTTAAAGTTATTGTTTTTAAACTTTATTAATTTGTTTAAATCTTTATTTAATACTTTTTTAAGTATTTTTTTTTTTGTTTTTTTTAGTTTTTTTAGTTTTAAAGTACTAGTTAAATAATTATTAATTAATTATAATAGCTATATTAATATACGTATTAATTTTTGCTAGTTTATTTATTTTATATAGTTTATTTTAAACTTAAGTTTTAAATTTATTATAAAATAAGTAAAATAATATAAGTTTAAGCAATCTTAAGATTACTACTAATTATTTAACTTTTATAGCATAATTTGCTGCTACTTTTGTTTGTTTTAAGCAATAAAATGCTTTTTTTGCATGTTTTACTTTTTAAGTATTTTTAAATAGTATTTTTATTTAATTTTTAAACTTAACGTAGTTTTTAAAAATCTTTTTTGTTTTTAGCTTAAAGTTAGTTAACTTATTAGCTTTTAAGAAATCTTTTAAAATAAATTAAAACTATTTTAGTATTTTTTTTAATAGAAATTATAAAATAGTTATTACTTTTTAATCTTTTTTTATAATAATAATAAAGTGCTATTTTAAATAAAGTTTAGCATAAATTAAAAAAGCTTTTATATTTATAGATTTATTATAAAGCTTTAAAGCAGTAAGTTTAAAACTTTTAATGTTTAGTATTTTTAACATTATAAATAATTTTAATAGTAAAAGCAGCAATAATAATAAAAAGTTAAGTTTTTTATTTTAAGTTATTACTTTAGGTATAGCAGTAATAAAAATAAGCGTTAAGTTTGCTAGTAGTAATATTAATATTAGTTATAGTATAATTATTTGTTTAAAGCTTTAACCTATTGTTATAATAGCAGTTATTATTGCTGCTTTAATTATTATAGCTAGTATTTATGCTAGTTTAAAAGTTATAACGTTTAATATTTAAGCTATCCTTTAAATTAAAGCAACTAGTTTGTTTTATAGCACTAGTATTAACGTTAGTTTTTTTTTACTATTATTGCTTAACTTCTTTTTTTTTATTACTGCTTTTTTTTTAATAAAAATAGCTAATAAAAGTATTAAAGTTTATTGTTTTAGTACGTTATTAGTTCTAAAAGTTTTTAAAATCTTTAAACTTAATTTTTAACTTTTTATTTTTAGTAGCATAACTTAGATCTAGTTTATTAGTTATTAAATAAAGTTTACTTATATAATATTATTTAACATTTTTATCTTTTAAATATTTTTTTAGTATACTTTTAAAAATCTATTTTATAAATTGTTTATTATTTAACTTTTTATACTAATATTTATTTTTATATGTTAAGTTTTATTAATTAAAGAGCTATTAAAGTATAATAAACTTATTATATATTAATATAACAGGTTTACTTTTAAGGTCTTAATTTATAAGTAATAATAAAATCTTTAATAATAGTTCGTTAAAGAGGTTTTTAGAGTATTTTTACTACTATGCATTAATAAAAATCTTAAAGAATTTAAAAGTAATAAATATATTAGTGCTTAGCAATTATAAGAAAATTAATAGCTAAAAAGCTAAAAACTAAATAAATAACTAAATACAAAAAATACATAATTATATAAACAAAAAAAAAGTAAAAAAAGTAGTAACCTTTTTTAAATTATTGCAAGTTTAGTAAGCATTAAATTACTATAAGCTTAATAAGCCTTAAATTACTATAAGCTTAGTAAGCTTTAAATTACTATAAGCCTAGTAAGCTAAGTAGGTTATTACGTAACCTTGGCTCTAGCTAGCAGAAAAAAGGTGCAAAGTATGTATAAAAGCATTAAGCTACTTTAAAGGCCACCCCGGTGCTAATTTCATAACAGCTATAAGCTAGATTATAACTATGCTTTTAATTTTTATAATAATAGATATTAATATACTATAATAAAAAACGAACTAAAGAACTAACCTTTAAAAAAAAAAACAAAGTTTATTTGCTATAATAAAAATAAAATGCAAACATTAATATTTTTTAAATTAAAACAAAACAACTAAGCAATAAATTAAAATTTAAAAAACTTAGCTTTTTTAAAATTAAAAAAGTTATTTTATTTATTAACTATAAACTATTATTACTAAAGAATATATAAATTTACTTTATTTTTTATATTTTTTTATTAAAATTAATACTTATTAAAACACTTATTAAAATATAACTAAAAATAAAAACAAATTAAAACATATATAAAGTTAAAAGTATACTAAATTTTTATTAAAATAATAATAATCTAGAATATTTTATTAAATAAAAAAAATATTTATATGCTAATAATACTTAAAAACTTAAAAAACATTTAAAAACTACTAAAGTAATTATAAATTAGTTTTATTACTAACATTTTAACTGCTTAAAACTAAAAAAAAAAAGTTAACTTTAAAAGAAATGCTTAAAAAATTTTAATTAAACTTAGATAAAGTAGCTTGTGCTGCTTTAGCTTGCTTTTTTTATTGTTTTTGCTTTTTTGCTAATGCTTTTTGTTTTTTTTTAATATGCTTTATTTTGTTTAGTTTATTTAAAAATTAAAGCTTTTGCTAAACTATTTTAATATTTTTTGCTTTTAAAAAACGTTTTTATATATAAAGCTAAGCTAACTTGCTTAAAACAAAGTTAAAGCTATTTTAAGCTTGTTTTAATTTTTTTTAAACTAAAAGTAACTATTGTTTTGCTTGCTTTTTTTTTTTTTTAAAACAACAATATTTAAAGATTATATTATTAATTAAGTTAATTAAAACTTTTAATTTGTTGTAAAAGCAGCTAGTATATATGCATTTAAAATAATAAAACATATTATTTGTTATTTTATATGTTAATAACTAATTAAAGCAGCAAAAGTAAGGCATAACTTTATAGCTAGTAAAATTAATAAAAGAAACAAAAATAAGTTTTTGCTTTGTTTTAAATAAGCAGTTAATTTTTTTAATGCGTTTTAATATTATAACATACAAAAAAAAAAAGAAAAAAAAATACTTACAGAAAATTGTTAAAACAATAATTTTAAAAAAAAAGAAATAATGTTATAAAATTAGCATAAAAGTAGCTTTTAAAGCGGCCTAATGCTTTTATATATATTTTGCACTTTTTTTTTTGCTAGCTAGAGCTAAAATTACGTAATAATTTATTTAGCTTATTAAGTTTATAGTAATTTAAAGCTTACTAAGCTTATAATAATTTAAAGCTTATTAAGCTTATAATAATTTAATGCTTACTAAACTTATAATAATCTAAAAAAAGTTATTACTTTTTTTACTTTTTTTTTATTTATATAATTATATACTTTTTATATTTAGTTATTTATTTAGTTCTAGTTTTTTAGCTATTAATTTTTTATAACTGCTAAGCACTAATATACTTATTACTTTTAATTCTTTAAGACCTTTATTAATGCATAGTGGTAGAAGTACTTTAAAAACTTTCCTAACGGACCACTATTAAGGATTCTATTGTTACTTGCAAATCAAGACTTTAAGAGCGAACCTGTTATATTAATGTATAATAGGTCCGTTACAAATAATTGCATACTTAAAAAAACTAAACCTTTTAATATATTTATAAAAAAATACAAAAAATAAATTGTATTAAATATTGCTAATATATTTAATTATAATATTATTTTAAAAATATTATAGTTAAAAACTAGCAACTTTTTAATTTAATAAAAAGTAAAAATTATTAATTAAAAAAATAAAAAATAAAGCAAAAAAATCAGAAAAATTGCAAAAAAAATTCTAAATAATATACTTAAAGTATATTATAGATTTTATAAACTATTTAAAAAAAAAAAAAAGAAAAACTTCTTAAATATAGCTTATAAAACTATTGTTAAAATAACTGGTTATTAGTTATAACTTTTATGTATAGTACATATAATAGGTTTTATATAAAAACCACTTTATGTAAAAGCTATTATATTAACTAAGGTAATCTTAATATTAGCTTAGTTTGTATACTAGCAAAGTTTTTATACATAAAAGAAAAACTTTTGCTTTATACAAACTTTCTTTTTTTTTAAACATATAAAACATAAATAGCTTATAATATAAAAATTATTATACTTTGTTTTAGCATATATATATTAAACGTATAATTATATAAAGCTTATTTAATATTAATTAGTAGTTATATTTGCACTTTTAATTTATTTGCAATAAACTATAAATTAGCTAAAGTAATAACGGAGTTATATAATATATTTTTATTTTAACTTATTAAAAAAAGATTTGTTTTTTATATTATGCTTGTTTTTCTTTTAACGTATAAATATATTGTTTAGTTTATTTTTTTTAATTAGCTAAAGTAAGCATATATAAAGAAAAAAAAAAGAAAATTTAATTTATTTATGTATAAAAACTAAACTTTTAACCTGTTTGTTAGTATTAAAAACAAAATAAAAAAAATAGCAAGCAACTCTATTATTTCTTTAATTATATTGCTATACAAACACTAAGCAATATATTAATTATATTGCTATATAAAAGCAAAACAGCAATTTATATAACCTAAATATAAAATTAAATATATTATATAATTTAGCTAAATTTACTATGTTTTAAAAAAACAAACAACTATTTATAACGCTTTTAAAGGTAAAGCTAGTTATTTTTACGTACGAAGATTTAGCTAAAAATGTTTTAATAAATGCATAACAAATAAATGCTTGGATTAATTTTAAAATATAAAGCTAAAAAATTAATTTTAGCTATGCAACTAAAATTAAGCTAAATATTAAGCTAGTATTTTATTATGCTAATTATTTATATTTTTGTAAACCATTAAACTATTTTTAAAAAAGGTTTGCTAAAACCTTTAGAAAATAAACAAAAGATTATTTCCAGGAAATTTATTAAAGCATATAAAGCGCTTTGCTTAAAAATCTTAAGTTAAAAAATATTTACTTTACGTTAAAAATAACCATAATTTAAAAGCTTATAAAAATAGCTTATAAAGACTTTATAATTAAAAAATTAAAAGAACTACTAAATATTTGTTATATAATAACTATTTAACTATTAGCAATATTTTTAACACTAAATTAATAGCTAAACACTTTTTTATATAATAGTTAAAACTTTTTAGATTATTTATATATTAAACTACTTTTTAAAAACTTAAGTTTTAATATATAATTTTAAACGTAATAACATAAATATTAACTGTAATTAATTTAGCTAAGTATTAAATACTAGAATTTTTTTAAGCTGTTTAATTTTTGTATAATAAAAGTAAACTATAAACCGATTTTTTAACTAGTATATAAATATCCTGTTTAGCATTATTTACTGCAAACGCTAAAGCAAAAAATATATGTTTGTATAATATTAAATTTAACTGTTAAAAGCATATTTTTTGATTTATTTTTAATAAAGTTTATATAAAACAGATTTATACTTTTTAATAAATATATTGCTTTTTAAAAAAGCTATAATTTAAGCTAGAACTATATAAGCAAGCTATATAACTTATTATATAATAAGGCTTATTTATTTATTATTGCTTACTAACATATTAAAATTATAAAAAACTAATATTATGTTATATTTTTATGTATTTTAAAAAGTTATATAAAGAACTTTTTTATTAATTATATTAATTTAAATAAAACCTAAAGTAAAATATATTATACAATAAATATTTATTTTAATACTAATATAAACTATAGCTAGTATTAAGCTAATTAAACAATAGTTTTTTTTATACAAATAAAAAAAAAAACCTAAACCTAGCTTTATATAAAATACTTAAATTAATGCTTAATAAGCTTAAAAAAGCATAACAAACGTTTAACGTTAATTATTAAAGCAAAATTTAATTAAGTATAAACATTATATAAATATATTAAAGCATACTAAAGTTAGCTATAGTATTAATTTTTTAAAAACTTATATACAAAAAATTTTTTGCTAACTTATAAGTATGCTTACGTATAGCATTAAATAGTATAGCAAAAATCTTTATATAAAAAGATAATAAGTTATACTTTATAAACTAAAAATATAACTATAGCTATACAAAAAACTAACAACTTAAATTTATACTAAAGTTATTAAGTTAACTAATTAAACAGCTAAGCTATTTTTAAAGCTATAACTAAAAAAACTAAAATTTTTATATAAATAAAAAATGCTTCGTTTACTAAAAAAAAAGCTACTAGTTAATATGTTATATCTTTTAAAAAAAAGCTTATGCAAAAAACATATTTTTTAATTTGCAAAAAATAATTTATAACTAAGAACTTATTTTAAAAGAATTCTTTTTATATATAGCAAAATATAAAAAATATCTAAAGTTAAACAATAGTGCTAAAAATATTAATAAAGAATTTAATAATTAAACTACTTAATATTTAATAAACAATACATTTTTTTATTATATAACAAAAGAAAATATCTAGAACTATAAAATAATAGTGCTATATAATTAGTTTATATTAAGCAATTATTATTATACGAACTACTAAAGTAAACTTTAAAATACTAGCACTTTTAATTATTTAACAGTAAAAAAAGCTTAATTAAAAGTATACTTTTAAATATATTTTTATATAAAAGTTAATTAAACTTTAAGTAATGCTTATATTTGTTTTAGCAAAAATAATACTATAAGTACTATAAGTACTATACAAATAAAAAACGCTTTTAGTATAACTATATATTATATTTTAAATACTTTTATTTTTTTTTTATTTTTATTAAAAAACGCTAACTATTTAAAAGCATACTTTAATAACACAAAAAACGTTATTATATAATAAAACAAAAAAATTATTTTTATTATACAAAAATAAAAACATTTGTTTTTTAATACTAGCTTATATAAAGCAAGTTTATACTTTATAAAAATAAAACTTTAAAAGCTTTATAAATGCTTTAAATATTTTTATATAAAGAAACTATATAATATGCTTAATTATATAAGCTATAATATTAATTGCTTTGCTTTAAAAAAAATTTAAAAGTTTTGCTATTATTACTAGTTATATAACTAAGCATTTTGTTGTTTTAAGTTTATAATTAAAAATAACTGCAATTTTAATTATAAAGTTATAATTAATGCTATATAAATAAATAATAAGCAAGTTTTATATATAATTAATATAGCTATATTATTTTAAGCAGCTATATTTTTAAAATCTATGTTTGCATAAAACACTTAAAAAGCTTTATATAAATGCTAAATTAATATATATTAAGGACTTTTAAACTATGTTATATATAACCTTAGCACAAACTTTTTGTTTAAAGAATTTTAAAACTAAGCTAAAATTATAAATATAAAGTACTAAAAAATGCTTATTAAAGCTTATTAAGCTATTAATAAAATAAAAAAAGCATATAAACTTTTTTGTTATATATATAACATATTAAAAGCTAAATTAAATTATTATATAAAAAATAAGTTAATTTTATAAATAGTAGTTAAAGCTTTAAATAATACTATAAAGCTTAATGATTTAGTTTTAATGCTTTTTATATTTAAAGCATATTTAAAGGTTAATTAAAATTTTTCTTTTTTGCTAAATATTATATAAAGAGCTAAAGCAGGTAAAAAAGCTATAAAAATGCTTTGCAAAAAACAAGCAAAAGTTAAAATTAGCTATATAATTTACAAACGCAATAAGCTAGCTTTATACAAAGTATTATTTTTATTTTTACGTAGTAAAGTTTTTATATAACGTAAAAAGCAAAGCTAAAAAAAATTATACAAAATATAGTTAATTAAAAAACCTAATATAATTATTAATTTTACGAATAGCTTAATTTACTTTAAATAAACATAAATTAAGCTATATTACTATATAATTAAATATATTTTAGTAAATAATAAAAAAAAAAATATAACTGCTATAAAACTAGCTATAAAACTAGCTATACAAAAAAAACGCAGAAAACTTAAAAAAGCTAAAAACTTCTTTATAGCATTTATATAAAACATTAGCAATTTGTTTTTAACTTTAAAAAAGGAACAAAATTACGCTTTAGCAGTAAAATTGCGCAAAAACAGCATTATTAGCACTTTTAGCGCTTTGTTTAAAAAATTAAACGCTATAAAAATTAATAACTTTGTTATACAAGGTGTTTTTTAGTTTATAAAATATAACCTAAATAAATATAATAATACTTAGATTTTTAAGTTTTATTTTATACAAAAAATCAAAAAAAAAATAATTAAGCTATATAAAAAGTCTAAATTAGTTATATAAAGCTATAATAATACAAAAAAAAAACTATATTAATTTAATTGCTAATAATTTAACAAATAAGCTAATAGCTATTATTAGCTTTAAGCCTTTTGCTAATTTAAGATTTTAATGCTTTAAGTAAGCTTTAAAATATTATATAAACATACGTATAATTAAAAAACAAGCTTGCATAAAAAATCTTTGCATAATTACTTTTTAAATTTGTTTTAAAGTATTCTAAAGAAATAATTATATAAATTGTATAACTATTATATAGCTTAACTAAGTTAAAGCTATATTAGTTTAAAACTTACTATTAATATTATTATAAAAAACTTAATATAGTAGTTTTTATATATAACTTATGTTTGTTGTTTATATTAGAACTTTTATATAAATTTAGTATTATAAGTCTATAAACAAACAATATATTTAGCTTTATTACACTTAAATTCTTAGCAAAAAAAAAACATAAGTTATATAAAGCAAAGTTTTATATAAAGCTAAAAAAAACTTTATAACAAGATTACTTTATTAAATTTAATAATAATTAAATTACTTTTTTATACAAAAGAAATATAACGCTTACGCAAAAAGGCCAAACAAACTAATTAGCTTTAATTAATTTTTGTACAAAAAATGCTATATAGTAATATATTTTTTAATGCGTACGTAGTATTTATATAAGCAGCATTTGCTAATTAAAAGCTATATATAACTTTGTAGCTATTGCTTAAGTAATTAACTTAGTACTAGCAAATGTTAAAAATTTAAACTATAAAGTTAAATAATAAATAAATAATTATAACTATAAATTAACGTTTATATTTTTAAATTTAAGCTATATAAAACTATTTATTTTTATAAACAGTTTATTTATAAATAATACTAATATAACTTTATAACTTAAATTTATTATTATATTTATAATAAAGCATTATATAAAAAAAAACCTAGCTTTTAAAATTAAAAAGAATATTATATATTAGAACTTTAGCAAATATAAACAAATAATATAAAATATGCTAGCTAATAAATTATATAGCATAATAAATAGCTTTAATAATGTTATAGCTTTTTATATAACGCTTTAAAAAATTATAGCTATGCTAAAAATACTTTTAATTTTTGTTATACTATATTTAAACTTAAAATTATTGTATAACTATTTAGTAAAGCTAAAAACTACTTAGAAAAAACGCTTTATAATTAATATTATATTACTTAAAGAGTTATATAAAAAGAAAAAAATTTCTGAAGTATAATAAATTAACAGCAAAAATAACCTAGCTAACGCGTTTATAAAAAAAACATTAAACTAAGGGCTAAAAACCTTAGTATTTATAAACTAGCTAACTATATAAGTAAAAGCATTTATAAAAAAGAAATAAAAATAACTTTTATATAAACAAATTAAAAAAAAAAAGTCGAAAGAATACTTTTGTACGAAAATTGTTATAATAATTATATAATAAATAAAAAAGCAACAAGCAAATATATTTAACTTTAAAAAAAAACACCAAAAACTATAAAATATTGCAAATTTTATATTTTTTTTTATAAAACTATTTTTTAAGTTATATATAAATGCTTAATATTTCTTTTTATTTTTTTTATTAAACTACTATATAATACTTAATTTTTCCTTATTTATTTAAGTATAATAATTATAACAAATATTATACGATTGCTAAACATATATAATATATATATTACTTTAAAATCTTACTACTTATTAGCAACCTTAAAATAAAAAGCTTTTATAGTTTATATAAGCATTCTAATTATATAAAGTAACTATAATGCTATATAACTAAATAAATATTGCATAAAAGTAGCTTTTATAATAAATCATTTAAGCTATAATAAAAGCAATTAAAGCACTATATAAAATTTAAACCTTAATATTAACTAAAAGCATTAATATAACTTAAAAATTGTTATTTTTTATATAACAAACAATTATTAGCAAACTATTTAAATAATAAGCTATATAAAAAGAAAACAAATATATATATTTATATATAGCAACTAAAAAAATAGTTAATTGCTAAAATTATTAGTTAATAATTATATAACATTATAACTACTGTTTTAGCTTATAATGCAAAGCTAGCAACTGCTAATATTATATTATAATAAAGCAGCTATTATATAAATATATATATATATATATATATAAGTATATATATAAAAATAATTAAATGTAAAGCTATTATAAGTATATATATATGCGTATAAAACAGCTAATAGTAAAATAAGCAGCTATATAAAGTAAAAAGTTTAAAGATATAAAAATAACAAAAAGCACTACAAAATTTAAGCTTTTTTTATAAATAAAGCCCAGCTTTTATATTTTAGTATATTATTAAACTTACTGCTATACAAAAAAAGAACCTTTAATTAACCTTAGTATAAATTGCTTACTACTAATACTTTATTTTATACTATTAACTAACGTTAATTAGCTATATAATAATAAAAACAAAAGATTTTAATTATATTAGCAATAATTAAACCGCATAAAGGTTTAAGTGCTTTATTTAAAAAGCAACTATTTTTAAACCTAGGCTTTATATAACTACAAAGTTTAAAAAAAGCAAATATATAAGCAATCCTTTTTTGCAAAAACTAAAGTACTAAGTGTTTAATTTTCTATAAAACTATTTTTTTTTATTTCTTTTAAATAGCATTATATAAAAAGAATTATAACTAAAAAAAAAGTAGCTAGTGTTAAAATAACTAGTTATTAGTTGCAATTCTTATATATAATACGTATAATAAGTTTTATATAAAGACTATTTTATATAAAGGCTATTGTATTAATTAAAGTAATCTTAGTGTTAGCTTAGCTTATATGCTAGCAAAGTTCTTACATATAAAAAAAGAACTTTTGCTTTATATAAACTTTCTTTTTTTTTAAACATATAAAACATAAACAGCTTATAATACAAAGATTATTATACTTTGTTTTAGCACATATATATTAAACGTACGATTATATAAAGCTTATTTAATAACTATTATATTTTTATTAAGAAAAAATGTTAACTAAAGCTTTATTAGGTATATTATATAAGCTTAAATAAAACAAATGCTTTATAGAAATATATTTAGAAAAATTTAGCAAAAGGATTTTTAAAAAAATCTTAATTATTTGCTAAATACCTTATAATATTAATACTTAAAATAAAAAATAAAAAACAACTAATTAATAAAAAAAAAAACTAATATAGCAAATAATAGTTAATTATTAATTATTAATTATAATTATTATTGCAAATAAATATTTTTTTATTTTACTAGTAATTATAAAAGAAAATATTAATTAAACAAAATAGTTTATAATAATTAATATTTTAAATAAATATTATACTATTAAAATAACTAAAAAAAAAAAATAAAAAACAGCTATATAAACAATATATAAATTATATAAATATATAGTTATATTATAAGAACTATAAAATATATTAGCTAGCTTTTAATATATAATAATAATAATTTTATAAAAGTTTTTAAATAAATTTATGTTTATTTATTTAAACAATATTTTTATTTATTTTAAAACGCTAAAGAAATACAAGAAATATATAACTTAAGTATTAAAAACATTTAAATAAGCAAAATTATAACTTAATACAAAAAAATATATATAGCATATATAAAAAATTAACTTTTTAAGATTTATAATTACTTTAAAACAAATA